>JAQFZT010001411.1:0-15364 GCA_034696325.1 Camisiidae sp.
GTTTTTCCTTATTTGAGTTTTGTAGTAATGCAGTTCTTAAGTTTACTAAAATAAAAGTTTGATATCTCTAACTTTTCAGTTTCCTTTTAAAAAAATGGTATCTGTATATAATACATAAGTAAAAAATGTGATGTATTTGCCAACGCTATTTGCGATAGTTTCAGCGCATTCAAGCATACAGTGAAGGAATTTTCAATCCATTAATAAATAAATACGAAACATCAATTTAAATATTAGTGAGTGTATTCACTCTATTAAATAGTGGTTATGAGTTGTCAAACCTTATGAATCCGCATCATTTCCGGAATGATGGATACATATTTCGCAATTGTACTCAATAAGCGAATTGTATTCACTAATCAATAGAGTTGAACAGCTCACTCAAGTTAGAAAAGATTTAAGCAAATTCACAGCTTTATAAAAGCCTTTCTAAATAAATTGACTCTCAATACTGGCCTTCAATGAATTGTCAACAATAACTTAATATTAAATTTATTCGGGAAAATCAAATGCATTCAAAGTTATTGAAGAGAACTGATAAAAAGTGTTTGAAACGTATATAAGACTCAATTTTGTATTTATTATTATGATTATGACAGTCAACTCACCTCAATATGAGAACTGAAAGTGCAACCAAAGTATAAGCTAGTAATGTGCCTAACATTCAATAAAAATAAATGTATCAATTAATCGATCGTATAAGCAGTGTTCTTCAGGCTCGGCGACTCAGCTCAAGGCTCGAAGTATTTTTCAGGTTCAAGGCTCATGGTTTTTAGTCAGGCTCAGGCTCAGGCTCAGGCTCAGGCTCAGGCTCAGGCTCAGGCTCAGGCTTACAATTACTAAGTCTATGAGCCTGAAAGCTTCATATTGCACTACTTTTCAAATTTGAAGTTTTCATAAATACTATTTTATGATAAACTTCATAAAACTTGAAAAGTTTCTATACAAGCTCTAATTTGTTCTTAATCTATGCTCAGATATATCAAACCCTAATTATTGTATAAAAATTTATATTTCGATCAATAAAATTGAATGATTCAAATAAATTTATAACTTCAGCATTAAGGTCAGGCTCAAAGCTCAGGCTCGGCTAAGAGGCTCAGTTTGATGGAATATTGTAAGGCTGAGCTCAAGGCTCTCGCCTTGAAGAACACTGCATATATAAGTAGTGTAAGTGTGATAATTACCGATTGACATCATATCTGCCAATTGTGATACATTGAATAAAGTGGCCATAATTGCAGACAAAGTACCAGCTAAAATGGTAGCAATAACTGGAGTTTTGAACCTGTGGTGAATATTAGCTAAAAACTTAAATATAAGGCGATCACTAGCCATAGCATATAAGATTCGCGGCAATGGAAACATAGAGCCGAGTAAACTGGTTGATAATCCTGCCAGAGCTCCGATTGAGATAATCCATTTGGCGACCGGATAACCAACCTTTTCAAAAACATATGGCAGCGGCGCCTCATTATTGAGATCCCAATACGGCCACATCAGTGTCTGTATTGCTGATACACCAGAGTATGCAAGAGTTGTAAAAAGTAGAGACAGAATAATACTAATTGGTATTGATTTTTGTGGGTTCATAACTTCCTCTCCAGTGGTTGCGATCGCATCGAAACCCACAAAACCATAGAAACAAGTGGCAGCGCCTGCCATCATACCTCTCACACCGAATGGAAAGAAACCGCCCGAACCCCCGCTAGGCTTGACTTTTTCATCATTACTCAGTCGCCAGTTATTCAAATTAACCTTAAATGAGCCGACAATTAAACTATAAACAACTACAAGTAAATTCAATGAAGTGAATATTGCATTAAAACGTGTCGATTCTTTTACTCCAATCGCAAGTATTGCTGAAATCGGAAACAATGATTAACTTTAGAGAAAACTAGACTCCAATTTTGCAGACCTGTTAATAAGAGTGTAATTCCAAATGCAAAGAAATCGGGATAATCTGAAATCCAGCTAATATTGATTGGCATCCATTGATGCAAATGACTTCTAATGGTGTCGTTTAAAAGAGAATCAACATAACCACTATAGCCTCGAGCAACAGATGCTGTGCCTAAAAATTTGTATCATTTGAATATATTGAACAAGTTTTAGATCGTTTTCATCAACATATTGTGTAAAAGGTTTGAGAACTTAATATTAGCTACAAATTCATTTTGATAGAGCTCTTCATGCAAATTAATAATCGATAGCAGACATACCGATCACATATTCTAAGATCAAATTCCAGCCTATAATGAATGCCATAAACTCTCCGACTGTTATGTATGAGTAAACATATGCAGAGCTTGGGATTGAAGGCATATTATGTGTATTAGATTTGGCTCTTATTTGAATAATAGTTACATATGAAATGAAACTAATAAATACCCTGATTTTGGGACTCGAGCACCAAATTCTATAGAAATATAATCAGTCAATGCCTTCTTAGAGTAAATATTGGTATTAAAAATGATTAATTGACGACTACTTGCCTGCATAGCAAAGCCCAGCGAAAACACTCGCGACAGCAGCGATGATAAAACTAATAGTAACGGCAGGGCCTGAAATTCAAATACAAATCAATTGACGCAAGTTTTCAAGTTTCCTTATCTCAAGATTGGGATAACTTATGTTAATAAATAAAAGCATATTTAACCTGCTTTAACACTTGCCACTTGACCCGCTAATACATAAACTCCTAAACCTAGTGTTGAACCAATTCCTAAAGCTGTCAAATCAAATGTAGTTAGACATCGATGCAATTTTGTTGCTTTTTCTGACTCATCGAAAGGCTTTCGTCGCGTTAACGCATTAAAAAAAGATCTCATCGTAACCATTATGTAATAATAATAGATCAAATCTTATCCAACTTTTATCAAACAAGTTCAACAAAATAGTATTATTTCTCAGAGATAAGTCGATTCAATTTCTTCTTCGATTAATTGTCTCATTTACTTGACTGTTTGGGATAACACAAAATATTTGATTAATTTGAGTTGAAATGCGCGGTAAAGATTGCTTAATAATTATCGTAATCAAGTTATGGCTACTTTATCCAAGTCTATCAGTTCAAGATTCATATCTAAACAATTGTGTTCAAACATTCAAACATTTCACTACTTCGATAGACACACATCAGAATGTAAAATAAGACAGTATTCAACCATTAACAACATTAACAGCAATTTTCTTCAATCTTCAGAAGACAATCATTTATTGAAACAATTGAATGATTTGTTTTAAGAATATGGTTAAGATTTTTAGTGTTTGAAAAGTTTGAAACTATGTTTTGAGTTGCAATAACTATACAAATAAAAATGAATCACATGATAAAGTTATATGAAAAATCGCAAACACCCACTAATAGTTATGAAAAGCTAACTATAATCAGTTATTATCATTCAATTATGGGTGGAGTTAACACTAATCTATATTTTTCATAATCAGGTATACAATTCATATACAAATTTAGTTTAGATCAACAATTAATCCATTCTCATTGGATAATAAAGATATTACTGAAGAATATTTCAAATTTTATGCAAGTGTCCAGATATTGGCAGAAATCAATACTAAATAATATTCAGAAACATTAAAAGCAAAAGTTTATAACTTGTAAAAAAAGTATAACTCTCTCTAAAACTTTCAAGTTGTGCTCATATAATAAATAAACATTTAATTCAACTTCAAGTCATGACATCTGGTTCTTAATCAATAATTTCAATCCTATGATTAACAAAAAAATTTTAAACTATTTATTGAATATTGGATTAAACATTTGAAATGAATCATTGAAAATCAATTGTATGAATAATTAAGTTTTATTTCAATTTTTCAATAATATTTGATTAAATAATTGAATTTTTGGTTTAATTAAAGTAATTCTTGCCTTAAAATAAATATCGATATTGAAGATCAGCAAAAAAAACTGATTTATTCATCAAAATATTTGTACTTATTTGACATATTGTTTACAATAAGACACACATTAATGTTATTTATTTACTATTAAGTCATTTAATTTTCTTATAAAACCAAAAGTCGTGTCAAGTAATGCCGTCTATCAGACACTTCTTTACAACGATTCAACACATATTTCACGTTATTTTGACCGCATTTTTATGATTATTGATTAAATATAATTTTACAATTAATTTAGTATTTATTAGAAGTTTTTGTAAATATTTTTATGAGTGTTTGCTTTGAAACAAATGTGAGAAAAGTATTAAAATTGAATTGATTTGAAGTGACGGTATATATGAAGAGAAAAACTATTTGATTGTCAAAGTTGTCAAATGTTTGGACACCTTTTAAAAACTAAAGAATAGATAATGAAAAGTGAAGAAAGCAATGAAACCAATGAAGAGAAAGCGACGATTGATTGCGATTTAGAGTCAGAAACGTTTGACGCGAAGTCATCGCTACTGAACGACGAGATAGAAGTCATTCTTCCGATACCTAATGCGCAAACTTTTAATAATATCGATGAATATTACGCAAAGACATTCGGCAAAACAAATGCTGACAAACAGTTGCCGTCAAATAGTTCTCAAAAATTAGTTCCATTCAAAAGAACTCTTCAAATAGTGGAAAGTGTCTCAACTCATAAGAGAAAAGAATTACAAACAGTTTTGACGAAAATGAGTCAATCAAATGGTCCACATTTTCTACTTTATAAAGCATTGAACAATAGAATCAAAGTTATGATTAGGAGAAGAAGAAGAGCTCAATTGATTAGCGGTCGTTTCGGTTGGATTAATGGTCTGCTGATTGCCTTCGATAAACACTATAACTTAGCCCTCACTGATTGTGACGAAACTTACTCTAAAGTCAATAAAAACAATGAAAAAATCGATGTAAACAATCATATAAAGCAACTGTTTGTCAGAGGAGATAATGTGGTTCTCATAAGTTTGCCTTAAAATGTGTTTATTATAACTTTTAAATATCAATACATATTGTACTCGTATTTGTGATAACTTTTACAGTATATTATCGTTAAAACAAGTTAAAAATCGTGCGGAAATTTCCATTTTATTCGATTAATTAATACTGAATATCATGTAAAAAATTAATAAATCAAAAGCATTACAAATTGTGAGATAATTATCAACTCATTTATGATTGGAAGCTGTCTTTAATGGCATCGGTTTCGTGTTTGCATTGGGTGTAAACTTCTTCGAACTTACTTTCTTTTCTGATACAAAAGTCGTATCACTTTCTAATTGCGTTTTCAAATCCGAATTCGACTTCACTTTAGAGCCAATGCGAGCTTTTCTGCTCTTTTGCTGATCAGTCAGTGGTTTCATGTTTTCATCATTAGTGCCATTACTGCTAACACTTTGAACAGAACAGTTAGAATCGGACAGAACTTCGGATTCGGTTTCTTCTGGGAGTGAGATATTGATGGTGTCGTTTGGATCTAATGTTGATCTATAGCGTTGTAATACTCTTTCGTGCGGTGATGTCTGCACCAGATCTCGAGGATAACTATATGAAGTCTTTTGAGGTGTAGTTCCCGTTGGAATGTCTTTTATTAAATCATTTTTAACAAAGTTCTCAAAGTCTTTGAAACGGGTGTCTATTTCTCTGATTTGTGATTTTTGCAGAGTTGTAGCCGTTCTTACCATTTCACACACCTTTTCACTCACACATTCTGTTATTAACTCTATGTTTTCATCAATACTTGACACCAAATCCTTTTGTTCGTTCATCTCTTTTGTTAGGCTTTCATTCATTTCTTTCAAAGCAATCTGTTTTGCGTTCAGCTGTTTATCAGTCGTTTTGATCATATCGTCATTCACTTGAATCGATTCGTTTATCTCTTTTGCCAATAATTCTCTTCTTTCAACAATTAAAGCTTTTGTTTCACTAGCAAAAGTTGTGTTTTTACAATTAATTTCATTTATTTCATCTATTATTTGCTGAGTATTTTTAGTGTTCAAATCATCGACGGTTTCAATTGTTTTTAGACCAATCTTTCGTTCGCAAACAACTTTACCCAACAACTCATCGACTTTTATAGCCATTTTTGTATCTGAATTACGATTAGAAACTGACGCCTCATTTAATTTATCAATCATTTGAGAGCTTGACTTTTCAAAGCAAGTATTTTCTTGAATTTGTTCGACTTTCATATCGTTAATTAGTTTCTCCAGTTGATCCCATTTCTGGCCCATTGATTGCTCTGCATTAATGCGTTCATTCTTAATGCGCTCGATTTCACTTTTAAGTGACAAATACTCATCATCTGCACAAAAATGTTATTGAAATGAAAAAAAAACCTTAAAACGTGGCTACACTTACTTTGACGATTGAATATGAGTTGCATATCACTCTTAATGTCATTGAACGCATTCATATTCACATCACTCATACTCTTCATGAAAGTGTTCTGATTCATAATCAAGTTTTCAACTTCTAGTCTCTGTTGAGCGACAATCGCATTAACACTTTGCAGTTCTTCTTGAATAGCGTCTTGTGATTCTTGAACTTTTGTCATCAAGTCTTCAAACAACGACACGACAGATGTATTGACTTTATTAGTGGAATCTCTTAACATGAAAGACTGCTCCAAAACAATTCTATCTTTATTGTGCAGAGAAGTTAAACGGTTCTTGTGATCATTAATTGAGTTATTCAATGAGATAACTTTGTTTTGTGCGTCTGAAACGATTTGTCCCACATTTTCAAACTTTTCTTTAATAGCGTTTTGCATTTCTTGCAAATTATCGTGATATGAATCTGTAGTCATATTAACCAAATCTTCTAATGTCAACATATCATTAAGAAATTTTTCCTAAATTCAAAAAATCATAGATTAAAGAAAGCAATGATTTGAAAGATGTATTAAAACTGACTCTAAACTCATCGGTTCGTTTCTTGTTTGTAACTTCTATATTCTTTTGTCGATCAACTTTCTCGTGAAGTTTTCCGACATCAGAAGTGGTTCTATCGGCCACATTAATGAGCTGTTTGGCCTGATCTGTGAGCAGTTTCTCAGAAGTTGAGTGCACTTCAACCAAATGTTTCTGTTCGTTTCGCTCAACTTGTGTTACGTGTAAATTGATTTGCGTTCGTTTCAATTCAACGCTAGTTGTCTTCAGGCATTTACTCGTTTCTTCAAGTTCTTCAGATTTTGTGTCCAACTTTTCTTTAGTTTCATCGAACAAAAGTGTAACTTTTGCGATTTCATCAGTTAAAGCTTGAATTTGTGCCGATTTAGCTTCAATTTCATCGTTTTGAACTTTGATCTGTTCTTCCATTGCGTTATAATTATCTTGATTAATATAAATGCCATTCTTCTCACGACATGCGGCCAAATCTCGACGCAATCTTTCGATTTCAGCCGTATATTCTTTTAAGAGTGTCTTTTTGCTCAACTTCTGATTGATCTCTGGTTTATTAGTTATTTTCTTAGCCCTTTGAGCGTACTCTAGAGTACTGAGAGTGTCCTCAACATCAAGAATATCAGGAGAAATGGTAGCAATGATTGATGTCTTAGTTCTACCTCCGAGTGAGTCTTGTAAAAGACGAGTCAATTTTGACTCACGATATGGAATATGAGGCGTTCTGTCGACCAAACAAGTGATGACACGTCCGAGTGTTAGCAAACTTTGATTGATATTTCCGGCCTCACGCGCTCTCTTGTCTATAGCACCCGAACGACCGATGTTTTCACTTCCAGCCAAATCAACTAAATTTAATTTTCCGATTTTCACCAAATCTTCGCCATCTATTGAATTCTCTTTGATATGAACAGTGACTGAGAATATGGTATGACTTCTACTGGAACAGGCGTTCATCAGAGTTGCAGCCGTTTGTCGTTTAGCCGAACCCTTTCTCAGGATATCATAGATCTCAGCCTTTGTGTGAACTGTTATCTCTTCTAATCCGCCCACAATTGTTGACCCCTTTCTGGCCGAGTCTTCGTATATCTTCAATTTGGTGGTGTCGTCGATAGCACTCAAGAGATCATAGAGTTCTTCGTTGTATAATTCGAGAAACGAAACTCTGACGGTATGTTCGGTATTTTGGTTTTGAATTGATTCAAAAAGTTGGTGAAGAGCTCGAGGAATGATACCACAGGTGGGGTCGTTTTCCCACGAGCACAGAGTGTCATCAGTAGAGCGCTCGCCTTCCATAGTGTATGTCTTACCTGTTCCGGTCTGCCCATAAGCAAAGACAGTACAGTTATAGCCCATCACCACCTGTTCTATAAGCGGTTCCACAACTGATCGATAGACTTCGATTTGAGGTGTTTCCGAATTGAACGTATTGTCAAATGTGAAAATCTTTGTGTTGAACCGATCGGTGGCTATACTCTTGTTTTCGTTCACACGAACTTCTCTTCGATCTGACAGCACTTCCACCACATTCTTCCTCTCATTTGTTTTGAGAGGACGACATCTCACGAAAACCTGAATGTTTTGGTTGACTTCAGCAGAAATGTTAGTATCCTTTCCATGAGGTGTTTTGGGGCCAACCATTGACACGACGGGAGCCATTGTTTAATCTTTTTTTCAATAACTAATTATTTGACTACTTATTCAATGCAAAACTCGCTCTAATTAACTGCAAAACAAATACTTTCTAATAATTATTAAAAATCCAATAAAATTTGATCATTAAAATTAAGCTCAAAATAAAAGTAGATTTTTTAACAAACTGTCAACCGTTAGTCAGGACAGAAGTTTCGTTCAACAGTTTCTTGTTTTGCTTTTTCCACTGTTTTATTTTGAATTTTAACGTATTTTTACAATCATTACTTCTCATTGGATTATTTGAATGATAACGCAATACATATAAAACGTCTCAATCATATTCAATATCAAATCAAGTTTCAATCAAATGTAATTCATTTCAAGTAAATCTCTTGTTCTAATAATTATTTTTAAAAATTTGAGGTAAAAAATTCATTTCAAAGTGAATAATTAAAAAATAAATAATTTAAAAATGATAAAATTCATTAAAACATTAAATTACGTAAAAATTGCGTAATTATTTAGAAAAAATCGATTGGTGTAAACATACAACACGTTGAAAAAGGGGATTTTTATTCGTCATCCAAACGAAGATATAATATAAAATACAGCTATTTATACGAACATAATATATGAGTGAAATATTGTACTCTAGACTGCATTACATGCTTAATATTAATAATACATGTTTATAAGCCTGACTCAAATGCATGAAATATCTTCTTCTGTACTATAAATATCTTAAACAATAATATGAAAATGTGTATTCAGGTCATTGAACTCTTCAAATGTCTCTTATATTGTGTTTTCATTGCATTATATATTGATAATCGTAGATAAAAAATAAATTTTTAATTATAACTAAAATTTGACATTTAGTTAATAAATTAACTTTAATTGAGAATAAAAAATATTATAATTGATTGAAAATTAAAGTAAAGGTTTTTAACACTTTTAACATGAATTCATTGATTGAAATAGAGATTCAAATATTGATTAATGTATTGAATGATAAATATTCATAATTCAAGTTTTTAAAGATTTATTTTAGTCTCAGATCAAAAACCTTTCGATAACATTAAGTGAAATATTTTTTACTCTCAAATAAATTAATGGAAGAAAAATTTGTATTCATAAGAATGTTATCTGAAAGAAGTTTTTCTAATAATAAGCAATAAATAGTGCGTAAAATCTGCGTAAAACGAAAGATATTACTTGTGTTGACACACTTTGAGACAAAACACTTGAATTTGTTGTGAAAAATCTTTGATTAAAAGCCGACTAAATATGTTTGAATCGAGTAGTACTGCAGTTGTGTTGAGTGCGCTTTCCTTTGGTTTCGCGTCATTTGTTTATATATTTTATGGACCAAAACAAACATCAAAATGTGGAAAAACACCAAAGTCTAAAAGTATTATTAATTCTTTCAATTTATTTTTCAATTTATCCAAAATCTTAAGAAGAATGCATTCAATCAAATTGTATTAAAAGAATATTTCATTAAAAAATAGCTGGAATTAACGGTCTCTACAATTTTGGAAATCAATGTTTCATTAATTCAATCCTTCAATCATTAGCCGCCTGTAAACCAATGATTTCATGGCTTTATTACGCAAATGTTTTACATAATCAACGACATAATAGCCTCACATATCAAGTACTCAATACACTAAATGGTAAGTCAATTAAAATCTTATATAACTTTTCTATTCAATACGCGTTTCAACCCATCGATCGATTCTGAAAAACTTTTCAGATCTGTTTTTTGATTGATTGGATTTTTTAAAAAACTTGTGAAACAAAGTATTTTAATTTATTTATGACTTTCGTTTCTTTTTGAAATTGTAATTTATCTGAAAAAATATTGTGTTTTTGAATTAATTGCTGAATACTTGATAATAAAAATAATGATAACAATTAAAATAATGGTCTGAAAAGTGTTTGCCATAAGAGATGAGAATCAAAGAGTGAAATTTGTGTTGTGGTTAAGCTTTTTCTCTTAATTGGTTTTTCGCAAATGAATTTCATGATTAATATTTTCTCGTTGAATAGTTAGGAAAGAGTTAGCATTTGTATTCTCTAAACACAAATCGATCGTTAAACTCTTGAAACTTTCTTCATTTCTAATCACTTAATGATAATCGACTGTTTTTTATCTGTTTTTGTGACCGCAGTTCTTAATAATGCAAAAGAAGTATGCGCTCAATCGTCTTATAGTCCTATTGATGTTCTCAATGCATTGCGCGCTCACAAGTGGACCATTTCTAACGAAGAACAGGTAATAACACGATCGATACCTCACTCAAAATTGTGCAAAACTTCTCTTTTTATCTGATTCTGTTTTATTTCTGGCTTTCGGCCAATTAGGACGCGTTCGAGTTGTTCAATGTTCTCACGTCAACACTAGAATGTGAATTGTATTCATCATTACCCGTATATTCTCTAAGAGATGCCCTCTTAATAGAGGTTTGTTTATGGTTTACTAGAGTTGTGGTCTTTTGAAAAAGCAATGATGAAAATTGATGACGAATTTGTGAATATTTGATTCTTTTAGGAGCTGATGAGCTCAGACTCACCTGAAACAAGCCCTACTATAAGTACTCGAGGATCAAATCTGAATTCCTTAGTGGATAATCGAATTCCTAAGTCATTGCCTACAAGAGGAATGCTTGCGAGTCAACTGTATTGTAGAAAATGCTGCTATAAATATCCCTTACATTTAGACACTTTCGAAACCATATCTCTTGTTATACCGAATAACATATTTGGAGTTCCCCTTCAACTGCAGGATTGTCTCAATAAGTTTGTTAGCAATGAAATAATACATGAAGTTCTTTGCGAAACATGCTCTAAAATGACTAACACTTCAAATCCTGAACCCAATTATAAGTCAGCGTTTGTTAAAAAATTGAATTTTGCAAAATTGCCTCAACTCTTGTGTCTACACATTCAACGACTTGTTTGGCTAAATAATGGTCAGCCATTAAAGCGTTGCGAACACATCACTTTCCCGGAATACCTCGATATGGATTCGTATGTCTATAAGTCTCAAAAGTCGAAGAGCACTGATTTGGCCTCTGCTTCACTCAATGCTATTGGTCTAATCGGTGGCGCTTCGACTCCAGTGAAGAGAGTGTCGCGACCGACAGACCTATCACTTGGTTCTCAATTGCCTTTGATGTCAAACACTGGACTCGATGGAAGTGAACATTCATTGATTGCTAAATATAAATACAAGCTCTGCTCAGTTATCGTACACTTGGGAGACGCTTCTTCTGGTCATTTCATTTGTTATAGACGGGGAACTGAAAAACACAATCAATTCAAATGGTATTACACTTCGGATACAAATGTTCTGGAAGTGACTCTATCAGAAGTCCTCAACAGTTCTGCTTATATGCTATTCTATGAGAGGGTTAAGAATAATGATTAACTGTTTGATGTTTTCTAAGATTTTGCATTTATGAACTTGTTTTTGAGAAATCGATTTTTTGTTATAACTTATTATTACATTTTATATCAATGTATATATATTTCTAGTCATAATGTAATAAATAATAGCAATTTATGTATAAATAGATTAATTGTAAACATTAATGAAAAACTGCGAATCACTTTATGATTAATGACAACTTTGTGAAGATAAATAAACAAATTGAATAACAAAAAGCTTTTTGACTTAATGACAATGTTATTCGATATACTTTCATGAAAGGCTATATCACAGGTCAATAATAGTTGAGACATTCATTGAGATGAAAGAAGAGGCATTTGGAACCGTAACAATTAATAACAATCCTCCGCCGCAATGTTAGCACTATATATGATATTATATTTATTTGTATATATACACCATTTACAGTACGGATATATCCGTATTAGTCTTCATATTTATCTAACATTTTATATAGAGTTTCATATGAGTTACAGTTGTATGCATTGGTCAAAGACTTTGACTCAAAGTCATAGCCATTTAGCTTTTCGTGCCATTTAACACGTTTTTACGTGGAATCAATGGCTGACGGGTTAGAGGCACAAAACCAGTTCACGAATCAGTCCAATTAAATAATTACATTAATTAATTAGACTGACGTTGTCTTGAATTGTCAAACTCTCATTTCCTGTGATAATGAATGCCTTTGTTGATGTCCAAGCGTTGCGGTATTGCCACTAGTATTGATCACATTAATAGTGGCCACTTTGTGCTCACCGCGAGGTAATGTTCGGCTGGCATTAGAATGAAATGTACTATTGTTGGCCATTGAGACGTGAGCAGAGGATCTGTTGGATCCAGAAATTGGCACATGACATGATAGCGGCGATGGCGGCTCTTGACTGATCACCATTGAATTGTGCGAATGCTTTTGTGCAGTTGTGATTCCGTGCACATAATCGCTTGCGATTGAATTGGCGTGAAGATGAACCGTTGATTGACTTCCATCAATAGTTGCTGAGTGATGCTTAAGTGGTGAGTGCGAACTCGGGTTCTTTGTCATACTTAATTCATCAATCTTTTGTACCTTTACGTATGAAATTGCAATTCAATTAGAGTTCAAACTAATTGATATATTAGTATTCAAGATATACTTCAGACAAGACTCAAGACTATTGAACTGATAAGAGTTTGAACTGATAAGTGAGAGTACAGTACCTGATAATTCTTTCGTATTAGCTTTGCTTCTAATCGATTCTTATCTCTCTGATAGAAAACTCCGGCGAAGACGAGTACGTTTAGAATTAATAATGAGCAGCCGATGGCAATGGTGACGCTGAGGGCAGTGGAATAGCTTCCTTGTTGTACAATCATAGAAACAGATGCATTACTAGGACTTGCATTGTTATTATTTTTAGTTCCCGAATCTAAGGCACTTTGTTGATGAGTCTTATCAGCTATTACTGATGCTGTACTCGTCGGTATCGAATATAAGTTCGTAACATTAGGGCCACTGTTTACTGGCGACAGATATGTGCCAACAGTTGCATCAATATTCATATCATTGCTCGATTGGGTTGTAAAGTAATGGCTTAATGGTGTGGGAGCAGTCAATGTGCTCGAACGTACAATACCATCATAACTAAGTGGATCGTCATGTGCCTTAACAAACAATATATAAGACTTACTATACATACAGAATAGATACATGTCTACCAACTTCTAATATAATATACAATAACATAACTTTCATTTATTTCATTCATTTCTCTTCTTTCTCCTCATTATTCGACTCTATCATCACTTAAGATATTCTCTTACCTCTAATAAATGATGCTCTTCTGCAGTAGAAGGACCGGCGGTATGCAATTGCGGCAACAGATTAAGCCAATAAGAAAGTCTATGTGCGTGATAATGATCACGAGTTTTAGGCTTCATTGCTATCAAAATAATAAGATATATTATTCAATCGATTTATTATGAATACAAATTTACCGATCGTTAAGTATTGTTGTTGTATTTCATCGAATTGAGGCCATTGTGCTCTTTTACCACTCTTGTCATCACCGTTTGAGTTGGTATTGGGATCTCTGAATGAAAGGCAACAAATTAAAACTGTCGAACAGATGATTAATTATAGTGAATATGAATGACATATTCATATAATAAGTGTCTCTCACCCAGTCTTAGCGAAATTAGTCCAATATGTCATTACAGTTTCTGATAGAGTGCTTTCAGCTCTAGAATAGTTGTTTGAAAACCAGGATAATTGCATTCCTGTGACCAGTGGTGCGCCAAACAAATATGCCAAGTCTTGGCCATGAATACAACCCGATCGAGAAGTGAAGTCTCCTTCTTCTGTTTGATACGCAAAGTTATAGAAATAAGTGTTGCGTCTGACTCTGGCGTGCATAAGACCCGCACGTATAATGGGAGCGACAATGAGTGCGTCACCAAATGAATCAGCGATGGAATCAAATGTACTGATTGGATGAAGTGCTGGTCGTGTCCAATCTGTGTACTCGTTGACTATAGTTAAGAAAATTTCCTATTGATTGGAAAGAGGAAAATGAACTTTTTGAAAGCAATGAGTCTAATCTGTATCCGTTTTACTTGTAAGTGGTATGAAAATAAATTCCTGACTAGCGTTCGCAATAGTCTATCTCTTCGTGATGGATCGATACCGTGGCGCTCATCATGCATTGTGAACTGATTATATGACTCTATTTTTGTTACTCCAAACAATAGATCGTAATTTCCATAAAGAGAATTATATTCAGACATGAGCTGCGCTGGATCGCTGGGTATCACAATCCCGTCAACTACTGGCCCGAATGCTGTTAAATGAGTTGGAACTTTCAAATCAACAGCAATGATTTCTTCTACGGATCTCTGACGCAGACAATCAACCATAACTGAGTTTTTGTCGGGTTCATCGGGACATCTCAAAGCTTTAGCTAAGTTTCTCGAGTGGCTGACAGCATCTGATGCAATAGCCCAGGGAGACAGAGCTGAACCACTTTGCATTATAGCCCGATGAAATAGTCCTTGTGTCACATTCAATATAATTCATAACCATTAGGTCTTTGAACTCAGTTAACATTCATCTCATTTGTCACAAACCTTTAGCCATCGGCGAAATCATTAAGAAATTGACACAAGAAGCACCATGACCTTGTCCTACGATCGTCACATTACTCTCATCTCCGCCGAATTCTTTGATGTTCTCTTGAATCCAGTGTAGAGCCGCGACCTGATCCATTAGACCAAAATTACCTCTGGCTGTGCCGTCAAGCGATGGAAAGAAACCTTTGAAATATAAGAAAAGTTTGAGACTCTCTAAGAATGTACGCATTCGAGAATCTATAAGAATCTATAAGAGAATCTATTAGATAATACATCCAAATAGAAGCACTTCAACGACTGATTGATTGCATTATAGTAT
>JAQFZT010001412.1:0-15362 GCA_034696325.1 Camisiidae sp.
GTAAAAAGATGTCTTACACTGAAGTATATATTTTATTTTAAGCAAATTTGGGCTTTTCTTTTGGACACGTCTGTACAGCAGTTTCAAAATTCAGTTAACATAATTTTCACAACAGTTTGCGCTGAATCACATTATTGTAGACGAACAAACACCGCACTGACACAATAATTTTAATAATATAGATTCAGTATATAGTTGTAATTCTAAGTGAGAATGATATGGTGCATGGATAACAAGTGATCTTTTTAGTAGGAGAAAAAATATCTGCATCAAAGAAATTGTTTAATATTTCGACATATAAATTGAGTAAAAATTTGATAAGGCTAAAGAATTTGATCTTTTAATAAAAAAAATATTAAAATCTTGCTATCCTAATATAACACCTTATACTAAAATCAAAATTATGTTTCATTTGATTATAACTTATAAATTGAGTTGCTTTATATTTTTCGAACATAATGTGCAAAATTCTTTTGTCTAAAAGGACTGAAAATGAAATATTTTTGCTGGATATTAAAAATTGAGCAATAAAATGATAAAAGTATTGTTCTATTTTTCATGAAGAAAAATTCAGTTTTTATGGAGATGTCATAAAATAATTTAAAGACAAATCACATAATATAACTGATTTAAATGTAAATCCTTTATAAGCTGTTGATATCTGTCAATAAAAAGAATTAAATGAAAATTTGTATTAAAGAGAAATATTGAGAATGGAATTGAAACATCTAAATCTCGAATGTATATGATAGCTGTCCATTCGTATGGCCTCAAGTAATCTCAACAAAGCAGTAATAATGCAAATATAAGGAATGCATACTAATAAACTGAATGTTACAAATTAGGCATAAGTTTACAATTTTTGAAGTATTTAATTATTGCATAAATGCTTTGTTAATTTATCATCACTAATAAACCTTTCCATTATTAACTCTATTTCAAATGTAAACTAAAGGGTAATTATGCAAAATATTCAGTTATAAAGCAAACAAATATGACGAGTATAGGAATATTAAACTTAATTCCAGAAAATTTGAGTTTTGTGTTGCATAGTTTAGCTCAAAATATAATCTGAACAGTGTTTACATCATTTTCATCCTAATTAAGTCAGTTAATTTTGTTTTCGAACGAATAACAAATTGATAAAATTGCAAATTTTAAGTAAGATTTATCCTCAAATTATTGAGTTTTATCTCTAATTTGAAGAATTTTATTTTTTAATCTAAATAATAGCCTAAAGTAATTATGTAATTATTAGAAAATGTTGAAAAAGCTAATATTATTCCATAGAACATAGTGTGAAGTTAATAAAGCAATTATTATTAAATTGATGCGTGATTTAACACATTAAGCAGTGGCAGAGCTAACTTTTTATATTAATTTTGTATTTGAGATTCTCATTCTTCAAATTACCCATTATTGAAAGTAACAGTAAATGATACACAATATAAGATAAATAAAGTGTATGATGCGATGCAATGAGATTCAGTCATTTATTAGTTGCATGTCATCTGAAAAGCCTTATTATTGAATGCAGGCATATATTGATGTGTGTACATCACGCATCACTATGTTCTATATGCTCTATGAGGGCATTTATGGATATAAATAAGTAGTACTTGTGTTATAACTTTTTATCAATTTGTGCGATATAATAGTGCGCCTGTCGTTTTCTGTAAACGATTGGTTACTCTCTTGTCATTTTGTATGCATCGACTTCACTGCTTTATATGGCTTTTACACTGCCGGACAACTCATTACTGTTTGGGCCACATTTCAAAGGGTTCTCCTTTTACTACATTATATTTTTCTTCTCAAATTCCAAATCATAGCTTAAAATCAACTTTATTTTTCAAATTATTACTCAAATTGAGACTCAAATCAAAATTCCTATAAATAATGTATTTAAACTCAACTCAAACTAATTTGAAACCAAATCAGTGAAATAGAGCGGATCATTAATTCTTCTAAAATTTGAGATATTATTGTTTCTTATTTTAGATCTAATTTTTGATTTATTGATGTCGAGAGAAATGATGTTTTTGAGTTGATGTTATAGATTGCAAGTTTGATTCATTATATGATTTATGATGAAAGTATCGAACACTTATTTTATTCCTTCCGAATCTGTTTGTGGCCAACAATATTTTCTTGTTGGTCAACACTTCTAATGTCTTTAGAAAAAGAATACTTACAGATGTAATATTGAAATAGAAATTCGCAATAAGACATAGTATCTGTTAATGTTCATTGTATTATAAATCTATGTTTTCAATAATCAGTTCAAATATATCCAATTGAATCAATTTATTCTCACATCTTTCAAATTGTTAAATTTTAAATCTCATACACTTTGACTTTTCACTGTTATATTTAACTTCCATAGTGTAAGACAGAAAAGGCATAATTTTTTAATCGATAAATTGGAATTTTAAGCTCTTTAAATCTTTTAATTCCTTAGTTTAAGCCTTCAATACCTTTGGCACAAATAAGAGTTTTAAATCCTATTTTAGTGAATCTGATGAATGAATTTTTTCTGTTAAGCAAAATCCCTCACCTTTATTCCTAAATGACATTTCGCAAAAATTTAAATAACAAAGTTCTCCTTAATTTCGTATATATCATAAAATTTTAATTCCGATATCCGATGAGAGAGAGAGAGAGAGAGAGAGAGAGAGAGAGAGAGAGAGTTCTGATTTCAATCTTCTCTTATATTTTCTATACACAAAAGAATTGAATTGTGACAAAATAATGGAAATTTTTATGTCATTCAATAGTTTTATTTAATAATTGTTTCTCCCTGAAAATACTTTTTACTTTTATTTATTATATAAATGATAAATACTAAGCAAATATTCATCTTCCTATTTGTGCAAAAATATCCTTTCAATTGAAATTTAATCGGATATTTAATCGGATATTTTTTAAATAACTAGATTGAGTATTGAAGTGTTGCTTAAAAACTTTCGCTCTTATTCTTAGTCATCATTATGTAAAACACCATTGAAAGTGTTTCAATAAAACCCTTCCGATAAACTAAAAATATTTTGCATTATTGAATGAAAATTGTAATTTCCGAAAAATCACTTTAAATTGATTAAATTCTATATTGAAAGTGATTGATTCGCTGAAGTTTTTGTATTTGTTGATTACTTTTAATGAAGAGTAGACTCAAGAGCTAAATAGTTAGAAGACTCTATTATACGTATATTTGTGTTTTGACCACACGATAGATTCAAAATTTCATGTTTGTTTGACAAAGCATTGAACAGCACATAAAGTCAATATTAGTTCAAGACTAATATCTTTATCGATAATATTTATTTAATTCATTATTTTTATGTTTAAAAAGGATTAGAAATGTAATCAATTTTTGAGATAATTAATTATTTTCAACTGTGATTTTATATTATGATCAAATTTCTATTGAAGATTAGCTCTAAAAATAGATGGTTTATTTTCCTGTTTTATTCTATGCATTCATTGTATATTTATTCTTAGTTTATGTGAAACCATCAAAAATTATTTATTACACCCAAAAATAAAATATACAATTATAGGATTTTGATTGATGTTTATTTTGGTTCACAAGTAACGAAACATATACAGAATGATTGTGTTTCACCAAAAGAGCCAGAATTTTGTTAACTAAATGTTTTAAAAGTAGCCTTTTCTAAAATAAAAATAGTTATTAATTCTGAAAAGTTTGATATAAAACAAATTTTCTATATTTCGAACAATTTGTTGATTATGATAATAACAACCCTTAAAAGTAGTATATGTTTGGAGGGGAGCCATAGGGGGCTCACAAAAAGTGTGAATCGCGTGAAACTAATTTTATTAATTTTTGACTTTTATTTTGAGAAAATTTTTCAAAGTATTTTCATTATTGATTATTAAACAAAATATTAAGATAAAGTGTTTGATGTTAAATAAATTGGAAAATAAATAAAAGGGGTTTGACTGGGCCACTCATTTTGCCAATGGTTCCCTATATCTCCCCTAAAATCATATGATGTGATACAAATAAACCCTAAACAAGTGAATAATTGATTATCGAAAGCAGATAATAATAGGAGAAAACAATTTTATTTATTAGTTTTCTCGTTCATTAAAATCTAAGTTAATACTAATAATAGCGTGCATGGGGTGAGCAAATGGTAAGTTACTAGTCATAGGCCGTAAGTCATATATTCACATATATATGAATTATATGTAAGCCGTGTTAAGAATGAAAAATGATTATGAATGAGGGAAAGAGATGACAAGAAATAAGGGGAAGAACAGCACAAATCTTAGACCTTTCCAATCGATCTCTCTCTTGTGCCACTTCTGTTAGTAGTTTTGTAACAACAGAAGACCTAAAGCGCCCTTTTTGCTCATGTTCTTCTCTTTTTCATGTTATATATTGTATATTTAGTAACACAAGCTTTAAGGTAAATAAAATTCATTTAACGCTTTAAATGAGAAGTTTTATTACAATGAATACCATTTTAAAGAGTCATTTCAATAGTTAGTAAAGGATAGCATATTCTCTATGATTAAAGAGCAAATTGAATTTGTTTACAATATTGTGCATTTCATCTCAAACTATAGGCGACACAGTTTTGACAAAAGGAAAGGCTTTCGCTTTTCACTCCATCAATGATGCAGTGCTTCTGCCTTTTTATATGCTTTGCTTTCCTTCTCTTTTTGGCTTTTTTGGTTGATATTATAGTCAATGTAAGAGTCGCTACGATTAGAGCCACAAAACTAATAGGCTGTCGTGAGACTCTTTCCACTATAATCAAAGCTTATTCAAACGATAGTTGTCTACTATAAGGCTCACTTATATTTGAACGACTGCCGCTTTCTCTCTTTCAAATAACATACAATATAAAAAATATTTATAAGAACATAGTATAAGATATCGTCACCTGAGAATAATAGGCTTTACTTACAACTAAAAAGAAGATAAGTTTTAAAGAAAAATGAACTCAAATCAGCCATAAAGTTCACACAATATATCCTTTAATATCTCATATCGAATCTCAATTAATAATGAGAATCAGTTTACAATAAACTCGTCAAAACATTTAATCACATGAATTATTCAAATTTCGATATATTCTGGTATTATTTTTCACCACTTAATGAACTTTCACAATGAATTTCTGATAAATTTTTTACGATAAATAAGAAATTTAAGAATTAATCAATGAGTTGATCTGTTAATTAATTGGCTACACTTGGTTTGGTGTAAATTGACTTGATCTAAATTGATTTGGTCTAAAACCCTGTTTTACTACCCCAAAAGCTTAATAAATGAACGCAATAATGACTCTCAAGCTTTGAAATACCCCTTTCACAAGTTTTTCATAATAAATTGGATATAGAATAAACACAAATCAGTTCATCATCTAATCTAACATTAGATTTTCTATCTTTACATCTATAATAATCTTTTCCATTGTATGAACTATTCTTATTATAAATTATCATAAACTGCTGAATCAATTGATTTAGTAGTTTTGATAAAATAAAATGAATTAATCATTATAATTGAGAATAAATTATTAAAACAATTTGAATAAATATTCAAAAGTGAATAGTAGTGAACGAAAGATAATTGAGGTTTAATTTTTCAAAAGTTGTTTTAATATGATTGAATCTGTAAGAACCACTTAGTTTGGAACCATTTAACCTTAATACTATTTTTCATTTAATTTAATCTTTTTCATAATGTATAGATAATTTTCTTGAGAATTAGTAATTTAGGGGTTTTAAAGGGTTGATTTTAGACGAAGTGAAGTGCTCCCAATTAAGCTCATAAACGTAATAAATTCATATCAAACTCATTCAATAGACTTTTTATAGTCTTGAACTTATGAAATAAGACAGAATTTCCAGACAGTATATTCAATCCTCACAACCTTTTATTTTTGATTCATTCGAAGATTTGTTTATTTCATTTCCATCAATGTTAGTATTATTGAAGTGGAATTGCGACAAATGCCAAATGAATAGAAAATGAATCACAAATTGGGAAATCAAAAGCAGGAATTAAAGTCGAGTTTCTTTTTCTATCAATTGCTGACAAAGTAATCTTATCAAAATTACATTTGCATAATAACCCCAGAACTTACTGAAGAAAGAAATAAACGAGAGAGCAAGAGAGCGAGGCGAGAGAGAGCGAGAGCGAGAGCAAGAGAGCGAGAGAGAGATTTGAAAAACATGGAGAGGAGAGCATTCCCTCCCTTTTTACAGTGAAATGGCAACAAATTATGTGCGACACAGTATGCTATGTATATGAGAAGAACGATTCTCAGTCGCGATAAAAATATAAAAAAGTCTCATGAATAAGTAGAGAAACAGTAGTATATAAAAGCTGTATATATGAAACACAAATGCTTGAAAGATACGATTGAGATTTTTTCGCCTCATCGATGCGGCGAATGTTACTTTTCTTTTCAATGCTTATGTGCAGTTGTGAGATATGATGCGATCGTGAATATGTCTTGAGGCTCACCACTACTAAGGCGTATATATACAGTTCGTGACATGGATCAGACTAAAAAGTACTCTTTAAACATTCAACTATATCGTTAAATTTCCAATTTTCAAGAATAAGGAAAAAAGTATATGGAAAACAAAATCATGTCTGGCTTGTGAAGAAAAACAGACAAATATTATTGTTTAAATAGAGATCCTTGAAAAGTAATAAGCCATATAAATGTTTCTTAAATATTCAATAAGTCTGATTGTATTACATTTGGATTTGCATTAAGTTTATTTGAGCTCATCTTATTGGAAGGCCTTAGACGAAAATGTTACCAGACTTGCAAATGCTTGCAAACAGTGAGTTCAAGTTTTTTTTAGATTCAAGATTGAGTTCATATACTCTAATCTAAAATAAATGATTAATTTATTCGCTTTTTTATCGCTTAGAAATGTTTGGAATGTTTTTCTGGTAATTAGGCGTATAGTGAAAACAGTAAACGCTCGCTCTCTCGCTCTCTCTCTCTCCTCTCTTTATTTCTGATATTAAATTCTATTTCTTTGACGGTAAACAATCAGAAGATAAAAAACTTAAGAAAATAATAGAGCGAAGCAATGGATCTGTTATAGTACAGTAACTTCTTTAAAATATTGGTTTTCAGAAGTAGAAGAAGAGAAAATAAAAGATAAAAGAATATATGAAGTAAATATAAATTTAGATCTGGAGAAGGAGGAGATCTGACAAATGGCAATTTGCTTAATGTGCAAATATATTGCAAAATATATACACGTATGACGTATTGTAGAAAACAGTATATCGTAAATGATGTAATTCCAGGGAAAAAGAATTCGGCGTTTCTCTTGATTCACTCCTTTTGTTTAATATCACTCGTGGGAGCCCTTAAGGCATCCCATTTTTAGTAATCCAATGCATAAAAGAATAAGCACTTAAGAAACATAGTGAAGACCAAACCATTATAGTGTTCACAATGAACTATCCTTTTGCAGGAATAATCCTTTGGGTACAATGATCTATATGTTTGAATTGGCCCTACATTTGGCCCTTTATTTACTACAGATATTATTCAATTGAAAATCGTGTGCAACGAACAACTTTCATAAGAACTATAAATATATGCACGATTCAGGTCTATAAATATAAGGCCAATCTCTCATTCCTATCAAAACAATACTATAAAACATCAAATAAAGGTTATAATAATATAGTAATCAAACTATTGACTTATTAATTTGGATTCTCTTAGATTACAGTAGATATAAATGTGTTGATACTCAAGTCATGAAGTGAGGCAATTGTGAGGCAATTGTATTCTTTGTTGATCACCTTCTTTACAATGAAAAATACACGCCAAGTCTAAATTGCTGTATTTGGTGTGTTTGTCGCATAAAGTGTTTTAATAAGTAAAATATTGAGATGAAGTATTGAATGTGATGCTTACCTTGCCTTTGCCTAAAACTATTCCCCTGAAGCACCATTGAAGAGCTCTTTGTAGCTTTCCTGTTGATAGCATACACATGTAGGCTTATGTTTTCAAGTCCTGACAGCAATCAGCTTCCTTTTCAATTATAATAAGCACAGCCACGCACTCAAAGTATGCACACAATACATAATACATAATGAATTGGTAATAAATAATGATAATATTCGATACTTCCACAAAATAAGATGACACTAGTATTCGATAATCACAATTGTCTTTAAAATTCGATTTTCCGTTTTAAATTTCTGAAAATTTTCTGTACATTCAAGTTACTAAATATACAATGAATGGAGCAGTGAATTAGTTCTTCTTTTTGAAGAATACAACAAATAGTTGAAGAGTAACTTTTGTTGCTCTCTATACACTGGTGTAAAGCCCGAGTTATACACTAGAACTGAGATTTAGATCCATAAACTCATGGTTTGACTGCCGCTAATGCTGAACCGTTGCTTCCGTTGCTGACGAGTAACTAGCATATGATGTAGGGATGCGCGAGGGATGCCTTTGGAAGAGGCTCCACATCACAGACTTGCGGCGCTAATATTTCAATGCTATGCTTATATCGCAATTCAATGGAATAGTTGGCGATGAAAGTTATGAGTTGTAATGTCTGTAATGGTGGTGAGAGTTACGAGAGTTACTGCACTTACTTTAGTATACGCTTTACTAAACTTAACTCGTACTGTGAGCTAAGTTTAGTGTGTATGCACTTCGTATAGCGTGTATGGCAGTGGCTGTCAATCTTTTCAGGGCGATCTACCCTTACGAGTATGTAATGAAGTCATTTCCATTGAACATAATGTTAATTTTATCACGTCTGCGGACCCCGACTTGAAATCCGCTACTGTAAGGAATGGTGAGGTCTTTCATTGGAGACAAGACCATAAGGCTTTACAAGAATAAACTCTTGTGCAAATCAAAAGCGCATGTCCTTTATTTATGTTGCAGGAGTTGCGGGATTTACTGGCGTATAATGTTTGATACGTTTGATACACCATTAATGCTATATAATATACACTCTAATGAAAACAAAAAGTTGGCACCTCTTATGGTAAGTGTTTTTTTTCACGATCAGTGAGCAAAAAAATGTGTATCATATAATTTATGTAAAGTTTTGTTTACAAATAAATATATTTTTACACAAAAATATTTTCAAATCAATCATTTTGTATCTGATAGAAAAAGTGTATTTTGAGAATTGTTGCTTTTGTGATGTGTTTTGCTTTCAAGCATACATTCGAAACATAATAAAACTTTTTGGTGTAAAACTCTCACTGACAAAAGCACTGCTTCAAAATCATCGATAATGTATGAGTTGAAAATACTTCTTAAAGGAACTTTAACAATCGTTCAATTCTATTATTGAATTGAAATATATCTTGTTTTCTTCTCATCGAATATAAATTGAGTTCAGTCTCACCTAAAAGTGAATCTTTGCCATAAATAATTCTTTAAATTTTAAGAATTGCATTTATAAGCTTTTAGTTGTATTACAAAACTTTTAGTTGTATTCAATTCAGTTGAAAATCTTTTAATAACTTGTATTTTAATGGAAAACATTATTACTTTTTACTATTAGCTCTTTCTAATAAATGCTTATTAATGAAGCTTTGCTTCGTATCATTCGGATTATTGCCCAGAATTAAGTCAATGAAAGACATTAAGTACTGGTTATGTCAAATGATGTCGAGAAAATTTTTAGTTCAACTAAATGAGTATCTGCACAAAATAGGAAAATTGCTCGATTTATCTTAAGGCTGAGATCTTTCTTAATTTTTATCGCATAGAATAAAACATGTTCTGTAAATTGATTAGCTTTGATTGAGTAAATCTTTTGAAAAATAGATTTTTAAAAGAAAAATTATTTCTATTCATTTTTTCAAAAACTTAATTTAGAGTTTTTGTTCAATTCAGAGACAATTCTAGGAAATTAAGAGTATTCTGAAAAATTATTTTCATTTTTTTTGTATCTAAGCTTATCTAATCTGAATTGACTTAATTGGCTCTTAAATTGAACATAATCTTAGACCTAAATAAATCAAACCAAATATCTCATTAAAAATATTTATTAAAACTCTCAACAAGTGAAGAAACAAATTCAATAACTTAACTGTAAGTTTTAACTATTAAATTGTATTTAACTGTAACAAAATCATCAATTGACTCATTAAACTCAATCTCATTGTTATCTGTAGACTAGTTACAAAACTTTAATCAGTTTTATCGATAAAATTTTAGGAATATTTATGATTCAATATCAATAACCAATAGTTTAATTTGAAATAAATATTTCATTTGAGTTCTTCGGCTACTTTGAGGTTTGAAATACTCATCTTCATAGTAAACTAGCCCTTAAATGTTCTTAGACACCTTTGCCTGCATAGTACAAATTTCATTGAAATAAAAACATTTGGTGATAGTTTATAAGGATTTACATTCTGTTCTCTAATATTGTGCTGTTTCGAGTTTTCTCATTCGAAATTTTTTCAATAGAATTTTCTATTTCTAGATTATGTTTGAATACTAGGAAATGTAAATGAAAAAACTGAATTTAAAAAATTACAATTAATTAAATAAAGACTAATACTGTTCTAGTGTTACAGTAGAGCTTCATTAGTGTTATAATTGTTGTAGTATGAAAAGCATGCTTAGCAATCGGTAAATTTCTTCACTATGAAATCATTGTTTCCTTAGTTTTGTGAAGAAAACGTCAATTCTATTTCTGTCAAATTAGTAGCTCATGAAAAGTGATGCTCAGTTTTTTTTCTGAAAGAAAATTTATGCAAACAAATAACATATAACAATCATTAACATCTGTTGTAAATAAAAGTATTTGTGCATTAATAATAATCATTAATTGATCAAAAATGCGTAATGTATGCAGTGTTGAACGCAATATAAAGCAAATCAATGCATCATTTTATTGATGAATTCATTTTTCGATTGAAAATATTTGTTTCATTGAATTATAAGACGAGTCATTTTCATACAATTATCAATAACTATTTGTGCAATGCTCGCCAAAGCTCGAGCTTAACTATTAAAAAGATATCATAAAAGATATTTTATTATTACAGTACTATCTACTCTCTGAGTTTATAAAGACTTTATTACTTTATACTTTCATGTAAAGCTAATATAAGTTTATTTCAAGGAATTGTTGAAAACTTTGATTAAGCAATAGAGCCGAAAATAAGAAGTTCACTTAACAATGAACTTCTCAATGGCATGAAAATTTGGAAACTCTTAGATAAATTGATTTTAACTCATAAAGCAATTAACTTATGCTGCAATAATATAATTCAATTCCAACCAAGATTTCTTCATTGCGTTATAAGCTTTCCGATAGCAAATAATATTGCAATCAAATTAAGTTGAGTGAAGTCAGGTTAGGTTGGGTTGGGTGCCGAAAGGCTGTGTAAGGCCAAACTTTTTTAAAGCTTAATTTCATTATATGTCAGTAAATTATCAATTGAATGAGTCCACAAAATTTTTAAAATTATTACTTATCAGTTAATTCACAATAAAGTATTGAGTAAGTCATTGGAAATGTACTTTTTGAACTTTATTTTCACATGAATTACACCTTATCTCATGTGTAATTTGAGAACCCATAGCGTACTTAAAATCAAACGAATTTACAGTTTCTTAAAATATTGATACGAATTTTCCTCATATATTGATATTAACGTTTTAACGATAATACTGAGATTCATTACATTGAGGCAAATCCTACACATAAGTATTGAAATTACACATATTGTTTGAAATGATTGATAGTTACGGTCGCCCAAAATTTTCCATAATAAGTAGGTATTTTGTTGGTTTATATCCTAAAAATTTTAACTAAAAAACCTAAATAAGGTTCACTGATTCAATGTAAATGGCATTACAGATTCTTTTGCAGATCTTATAAGTTACTTATTCAATATTAACTCATATTTATGTTAAATAAACCTTATTTATGAGAGTCATCTTAAACAATATAATGGACATATCCTTACTTAAGCAAATTTTTAAATTATTCATAAAAGTTATGAACAAGTTTGATGAAAAAACCAAAAATGTTCGAAGCTTTGCAGTGAAGTGTCTTTTGAAGCCGTTATCAAAGCTAATCGTAACGTAAATGGTATATATGACTGACTCGTGAGCTTCAAAATTATTATCAACTAATCATGTCTTGATATTTTGAGAAACTTATTGAAATTCATTTGATTCACTAATTTTTGAATCACGTAAATCCTAAAACTTATATATTTTGTATTAATGTATAAAAAGTTCTACTCATTTATTCCTATTTATATCTAATTTTGAAGTTTGATTTATATTTTCGTATTCAATATTATGAAAGTGTGTATTCATTCTTATCTCATTCTTATATTTTATCATGAGTTGGATTTTTCAATTTAATTCTAATTCCGTGTTTATCTATTCAAACGAAAAACAGAGAGCCTTAAGCAACCTTCGAAGTTGTCAAAAGGGGTTTCTTTAAAATGATGGTAACTTATGAGTCACATAAAGTTTCGGTTCTATAAGAATACCAGGTTTACTATAAAATTCTCAAATTTACTGAGATTTGAGTAAAGGTGGTTTTTAGTAGTTCTGTATTTGCTTATAAAAATAAAATAAAATCAAATGAAAATTTTGCTCTGTACGAGATTTACTTGTCAGAGCTGACTCCTAACAGACTTAACTACGATTTGGTTAACATGACATCAGTATTTCTATCTTCTCATATATATATTTTAAAAATAAATTAGAGACTAAAATAATGCTTAAATACAATTTTTGTATTATAGTAAAGTTGAATGAAACTAAACGAGTTATAACAACATAACTTTCAAATGAAAAAAATTTCAAGATTACAGATTTTTTCTAAGTATATAGAGTTGAATAATTATTTAAGAAATTTATAATATTTTTGATATAAGAGTTTGAATGATTGAGAAAGAGTCGTCTCTACTGTATAATATGCTATTGACGACTACATATAATAGCAATATTTGTTGTATTGATATATCATTGCACTCTATTTGTTTATTTGCTTATTATCGGTTGACATGCAGCCATTCGAATGCTGAACCGTACAAAACTGATAACAGTTAACTTATTGCCTGACCGGTCAGTTGTAATGCAAGAGAAACTGATAGATATGCTGCGCTGCCAACACTGCAAATTATATGCTTCTCAGTATGAAGTAAATAAAACTTGTTGAACTCAAACCCACGTATATATGGAGCACATTTGCAACGTTCATATGAAGCAGTTTGCATGTAATCAAATTATAGATACCAATAAAGAGATATCTTGTGCTCAGAGGCATCACATACTTTCTAATTTGCTTCTTATCTCTGCATTACATACACTGATACTGTATTTTACATACTGATCAACTCACAAACTATGCACAAGTTCGGTATTAATTGAGCTGATAAGTCGACTATTATTATAAAATATATAAATATTATCATTTTGTCTTAAATGTTTCAAAATTGGTTTATATCAGGGCTTTTGTATCACTTTTGCCTCGCGGGACAATTTCTATTCACCCAAAACTACTGCGGGCAGGATTCAAGTTTTCCACCTTTTAAATATTGATACAAAAATCGAGCCCAAACTTCACTCTTAAAATAATCCTTAAGTTTGATAGATTTACTCCATTTTCCAAAAAAATTTAATGAAAAAGCTTATGAATATATTAAATAATAATTAATTAATAAGTAATAGCTGTTGAAAGATTTGTTGGAATAGAGTCATCAATTAATAAATATAATTTTATCTAAAGCCCCGATTATTTACTCTAAATGAGAATTTGCCTAATTATTAAAACTGAACTTATGAAAGCTTTTTCGTGAATTAATCAATTCATAAGAAGGCCAGATCAGGCCCGCCCTCCAGATCAGGTCCAAAATCCCTAGTTAATGATTACTCAGCAAAAATTATGCCTTTAATCATAAAACATTCAATACATATAACATTTTATGTTATTTTATTTGCTAATCTTTTATGGCTAAATGAAATACTAAAAATTGTCCAATTATTATATTGAGGAAAGAGAAATAGTCTTTTTGGATTTTACATTTCCGTTTAGAGCAATAACTACTGTTGTACTCAATTCCAGCTGCACTGCATTGTAAATCATCGGATTTATTGTTCATGTTTCATACATCAAATTTTCAGCATTTCTAAACAAAATCAAAGTTTAATCAAATTCAGTTAATATCGAAATCAATGATTGCAAATTCATAATAAATCAAATCTTATGCTCCAAAAGATTATATCAGCAGAAAAAGTTTGGCTAACTTTGAATACTTATTTTCTTTATCAAAAAAAAATAAGGAAATTATAATTTAATATATTTTATTTCTAAGCTATTTTTTTAAGACTTCCAGAAACTATTAATATTCCAAAATCAAGTTAAAAGTAAATTTCAAGTATTTGAAAATATTTGATTAGAACTCTTCTTATTGAGTAATGTGAAAATATTTGATTTAAGCTTATTTCAAACACAATATTTGCTAACATAACATGAAAAATTCTATAATTGAGTGATGAAAGTGTTCAAAAATATGACACAATATGTACAATTGGTTCAGAAAAGACACTTCGGAAGTTATGCAGATTTATAAGATCTGACAACACATAACTAGTACTCAATACTCATTACTACTCTATGTTATTACTCATAAACATTTGAATTTGTAAGTTTGCCTCAATGTTTAATCTAAGTTTATCACTGGATTATCCGGGATCTCTGCATATCTTTCCTGAACCAGCTGTACAGTATTATACATCTTTAACTTCTTATTAACTTCAAAATGTGATATGTATTAATACATGTATTATATTGTATATCAGATGTATCTGTTATATGGCTCTCCCTTCGACACCTGTACCTATTCTTTCCAAAACACCGTCCAAACACAAAATGTCAAAACTTCAAACTTAACATTAAATTAACTTAATATGAATTATTTTAAAGAAAATTTTATTTTCTTATCAAAATAAGTGTTTAAAAATGAGTAAAAATTTAAAACAAAGGAAATTTTAGACTGATTTCTGAAACAATATATAAGAATGTGATTAAAGTGTCCAAAATGTTTAAAACCTGTCAATCTCGTGAATAAGTAAATCTTCTGGGAATAAATAGCAATTGTATTCTAAGTAATGTAATCTATTTTCTCAATGATTTATTTTTCAAGTTAAAATTTTTACTTATTTTAAACATTTATTTTGATATGAAAATAAAATTTGCTTTAAAATTATTCATATAAAGTTAATTTAATATTTAGTTTAAAATTTTGACATTTTGTGTTTGGACGGTGTTTTTGGAACGAATAGGTACAGGTGTCGAAGGAGAGCCATATATTGATGTATCTTTTC
>JAQFZT010001413.1:0-15358 GCA_034696325.1 Camisiidae sp.
CAACAGCAACAACAGCAACAACAGCAACATTTGAGCCACAATACGAGCATTGAGTCACAGGCAAACGATTTACTGCTACCATTGTCAGGAAAAAATGGTGCAGTTCTAAGTGTCGGGTCAATTACTAGCGGAGGAAACAGAGCAAACGGAAATCATCTCTCGCATCGACTTTATATTCAACACCACAACAGCAAAAACATTAATAAGTCAACAGCTATTGTACCCGTCATCAAAAGAGCAAAGAGTATGGAAACGCTATTATTTCAAGATGATAAGGATAAGGGTCGCCAACCTTTGAACTGTTTGTTTCATCATCAGCTCTCAATGCCCGAAACGCCTTTCAGTAGTCATATTGATTCACAACTTGTCAATGAAAGTGTTTTGATTATTGAAAACACAAATAATGAGATAAATGAGTGTCAGAACAAATCTGTTGACAAAGCTGCGAATCTGTCAACTATGAAAAGTGCAAGTAATCTGAATAATGAACTCAACGATGAGTTGCCAAAACCTGATACTGTCAAGACTTATAAACGCATTTTTGAACCAAACAATATGACAATCAGTGAAGATATTGTTAAAACTGGAATTGTTAACAATAAGTCTAAGAATAATTACAAGAAAACTCTGCCGCCTACTAATGGTAATGTGAAGAGAAAGCCTCCAGTTCTGCGCGCGACTAATAAGAATACATCTCCTAAGTCTTCACCTGTGAATTCTTCGCCGCCAACAATGAAATCACAGTCACCAATAGTGCCTCAAGTGGTTTCCTCACCTATTATTCGTCCGCCTATTAGTAGTTCTGTGGTTATTGAAGATAATCATAATAAAAGTGCCAATTCACCAGTTATGACAAAGCCTCCAATTGCTCCAAAAAGACCTCTATTAACAAGTATTAAAACGTCTTCAGGTATGAGCGATGCGCTTATTAATAGAAATATCAAAGTCAATGGCTCTAATCTTAATGACAGAGTTATACACCACTCAAATAATAATAACAGTATTACTACAGGTCCTAAAAAACCAGAGAAAGGCATTAAATTGATATCCACTGAATCACTCGATCGTATACGCGCTTCAGGAACTTCTGTGACTTTCAATGGGAGCGATCAGTCATCAACTCCGTGTCCAATCAGTCAAATAATTCCCACAGCTTATGATTCTAGTGAGAAGACACCAAATAAACCAAAAGTCAATAAACCGATCGCTAACATTAAACCCTTCACTCAAAATAATGATAATTTGAAGTCAGAAATTGTAAATAACTGCCAATCGGTAATTAACGACTACAACAATGGCCGCGATTTAGGTCATAACAGTACTAATGATATGCCGATTGGAGAGAAAGCAAACGTAGAAACCAATCATTTTAATAAAGATGATAACGATAATGAAATTGCTGTGCAATCTGTGAATACCACTGCAACACCCACTACAACTACAACAACAAGTACTACAACAAGTACTACAGAATCGAAAGAAGAGTCAAGCAATGAGAATACTGTTGCTGTGAATGATGAAAATGTATCTCCCAATTCATGTGATAGTATGGTTGATAGAAATAAAGTTCAAAGGATTGAAGATCATTCACAAACTGATGTATTGAAGCCCAGCTTATTGTTGAATAGCGGTCAAAGTCTCACCTCAAATAAGTCTCTGTCGAGCTCTCTGTGGTCACAACAGGCTAAAAAGCCTACTAATTCTTCAACTACAATAGTGTTTGATTTTCGGGGCAAAGATGTTAAGTCCAATCTAGCCATACATCCCACCCCTTTCGGAGTCTCTTCGAGTGCCACTAAAAGATCATCAAAAAAGACTCCCAAAGACGGCTCTGTTAATACTAATGGATCTGTTGATGACAGTGATGATGATAACTATACTGGTTCTCTAGACATTCCTCTTCCCTCTGGTATTATATTTATGGGTGAAAATGTCAAAGTTGGGAAAGGATCGATGTTATCGACACGGAACAAGAAGGTAACAAAAAACATCTCTCTATCTAACATGACATTAAAATGCCAAACATTAGTCCCTATTTGGTTATTCAAATACCATATATTCAATCCAATATTGAATTCCAAGGTTTTTATGTTACTTTTATCTCTTAATGATAAGTATAATGAAATTATACAATCATATCATCAGTTCAATAAAGTGTGCAAATATTGAACTTTAAAACCTGTTACCCTTTCATTTATATTACACAATAAGTGATAAAATAAAACCACTTAATGGTCTATTTTGTTTTTTACGATTAAAACAGCTTTAAATTAAGTGATTTTAAAAGAAAAGAATACAAGAAATTTCAAATACGAATCTCTTGTGAAACTCATTAGAAATGTTTGATTGCATTCAAGCAGTTAAAAGGAAACGTCAGCGAAGCCTATAGTAATAGTTATAGTATTTGAAAATTGTAGTGCAATTAAAATTATTTGAAGTAATTTTTGTGTCGTTTACTTCCTATATGGCATAAAATGTTTCAGTCATTAGAATTGAGTTTATCCCTCATACTTGACCTTATAATACATTTAAATAAATCTTGAAACAAGTTTTTGTTTTTTAACTGTCCTTTTTTGTAGAATCTATGACTGAATTATTTTTACAAAAGGCGTATAATTGAGTTTCTTTTGAGCAAAATTGTTTGAAAGTCATTTTGAGTACTAAAAAGCATTAGATCTGACAAATGGTGTCACATGTGTATAGAAATGAAGTGAATTCTCCCGACAATCACTCGACCCAAGAAAAAAGGAGAGAAGAGATACAATAACCCATTCGTTTTACTTGCATTTACTTTAATAAAACATCGTTTACTATTAATAATATTTAGGTCACGGTTAAGTTCAGTGGAGCTATTCTTTTAGAAGTTGCTTTTACTCTAACTTCAAAATTCATTATTTTCTACTTAAAGGAAAATATACTTAACATGAAACAAATGCAAGATTAGTGCTAATTATACAGCACTGTTTCGTGATTTAGATCTGCCAATTGGGTTAACCGAAAGGATATGATTCATTGAGACATTTTTATTGTCTATTCTTTAGTTGGAAATTTGTTGTGCGTGTATACTGAAAAAGTTCTGGGAATAAACCTTAGCATATATCACACAAGTGAGAACTTGGAAAACATGCCACAAAATTCACTTCTTATTCAGTTTTAAGTCTATGAGAAAATAGGCCACTCATGCATAACAGTGTCAAAGAGAGACTGCACTTAAATTCCTCTACTTGTCAATACATTAACAATGGATAAAACTATAGATAGAGTCTATTTATGGTCAATTTGCTATTCGCTTTTACCTCTATATTTATGGGAGAATTTCTTTTTTAAGTAAAGTTCAAATAGTTTTCAAGTATTTTCAATATAAGGCTTTGTAAAAACTTCAATTTAAGACTTAGTTAAGTGTGTTATGCAATATATAGGCTTCAAAGGAATTTAATTGTATGAATAGGGAAAGACTTTGATATTTTAATTAAAATAATCATTGCATAATTAGAGACTGTCGTTAATTTAAGGTTTTTTTCATTATTCCTTTTAATCATTGAAGTGTTTCTACTTTTCCTCAATAATAAATTTCAATCCAATGCTTTTAATTCTACGAATTATACACTTCAAAGGATTATTCAGGCAATCGAAGTACAAGTAGTCGAATTTCAGTGAATTAGAGATCAGATTTTCTTATCAGAAGATTTATAGTTTTCAAAACATTTCATTGTAATACTTCTAGGAATTGTCATGTTTTCTAAATTATAGCTCATTAAATGCCGTCTTATTCTTGATTTGATAATTAAATACTTTTATTTTTTGTTGACTCTACTTCTGTATATCAAGTTAATTAATTAATTAAAATCTAGTTTACAGATAAACTCTCATAAGATTTTGTGATAACATTTTTGAATGTTTTCGATTATATGAAAGTTGAACAAATTTGGTTATATTTGAGTTTAAAAATGATTATCTCATTCAGTCAAATATTGTTATCATTTATGCATATCATGTGCTATTCTTTTGTTTGATTTTGTATTCATAATAAAAAATATTTAAACTTTTATGCATTTAAAATGAACTGACTTTCACATAACTAGTAGAGTACGTGTTATTTCTATCTGAAAAATATCTGTCAACACCTCTCACTGTCCGCATAGAAGCGATTGTCTCTATTATCTTATTATAATATTAAGGATAAACTCAGCGATTATTTTATAAACTCAATTTCAAATAATGAAAGTGAGCTTTGAAAGTAAACTTTTAAAAAGTAAACTCTGAATACTGAAAATGACGATTTTGTGATCGGAATGCATAATATATGAAATTAATCCTGTTTTGAATTCCTGATTCCTGTATTCTCATGAATCACGAAATGTGACAAAAATGAGTTCACACAACGACGCTCTCAATATTTAATGAACATGTGGTAAGCATTTGAATCACTCGTTGAATAGTTGATGTGAATGCAAAATATCTGCAGCAGTTCATTGTCCTATTCATGCAAACAAATTCTTAAAATTGAGTTCATTCATAGACACTTTGTCTCATTAGTTTTGTTGAATTGTGACTGCATTGAAATGAAGAAGTATATAATTTACATGTCTTACAACATCTAATATACTGTAATACTCATAAGACAACTGATTTGTACTGAGTTAACAAACTTTGCAAACTATGTGCAATGTTTTATTAACTATTATTTGACACTTAGAAGACGCCCCTCTCCTCTATTAAACAATTTTTTATGATTTGTTTCAGCTCAATATACAGTTCAACGATTCCGCGATTGCGACCTTTGAATACCCATCAGAAGCATCACTTCTGGCAGAAACACCGTTTTCAAGCCAAACTACATCTGTGGCAGAGGTTAACGACGAAATAAAAAGTGAAGCAAACAATTCTGTGATAGAGTCGAGTAACACTTTAACAACGCTCAAAACTAATTTAGTACTCGGCGGCTCTTCAGGTATTTATTCAGTCGCTTTTCTTCACTAAAAGTTCACTTCTCGACGCAATTATAATTTCAAGTTAATTGAGTTATGCAGTTATGAAAGTCAGTCAAGCCTTTGAGTTCCTGCAGATATGCGCCCGAATTGGCACAAAGTTATTGCAATTTAAACTCATCTATAATAAAGTACATCAATCTCTTCCTATACATCTCATGCCACACTTAGCTATCATTTAATAGCATTCCTAGAATAATATCGCATCCAATCATTTAGATATAAGTATAAGTTATGATGATTTTCAAGTATTATTTTATTAATGCAATGGTTTGAAAAATAATAAATGTCACGACTGATCGCGACCGTGAAATTACTTAACTCGCAGCTAAACTTGTATTTTTTCTCATTTATTGAAAATAAGATAGCAATACATACAGTGAGACAGCAATGCTTTTCAAATAAAGTTTGTATAAAAGAATATCTTATGCTATATTTATTTCGAAATTACTTTACAAGTCTCGAAAGAATATATCTGGTATTGAGTGGAGCATAAAATACTGAAAAAATGCTTTTCCTGAATCATATCACTATAATTTGATGCTTGAGGCGAATGATCTGAGCTTTATTTTTTCTCTCAATTTTTCAATGATATTCACTTTTCTTATTTAAAAAAACTCTTAAAATTTTTTAATTAACTGCAATTTATCCTTAACGGAAGCGTTGCTTTCCTTTCTTCAATGTCTCGCTAATTAAGCAATTATTCTGAAAGAATGAGAATTTGAGTTAAATATTTTTTCTTAATAAAACAAATCAAATCAATCAAATTAAATCTGAAATCAAATTAATTTCAACAAATGGCTGAATGCCTGCTCTTATAGAGTGCATAATGAAAAACTTGTAATTTTAACTCAATTAAAAATTTTGATGCAGTTAATGAATAGAAACGGAGCTGAGACTAAGGCGTCTCAGTTTAATAGAATAATAAGAAAATAATAATTACATACTTATAATCTCGAAAACACACATAACTAGATTAACATTAGCTAAATAACTAGTTGTAACTCTTTGACCTGGAAATAGTGTTTCCTCAACATAAGTATTCTTTTTAGACTTCATTGACTATAGGTTTGCATGAGAGGCTCCATTTGACGATTCCTAGACTAAAAGTAGACTTTTTATATTCCATCGACCACTGATTGAGTCCAAGAGATTTCGAATTGATTCTCTCATCAAATAAAGCCGACACCTCATTAACGCTACACTGATTATTGAGTCCTATATTTGCTTATTTGTCACAACATTTGATCTTAATCGTGATCTTTTTTTGAATGTGCGTTTAATCAACTTGTATTGTTGAACAGATCAGAAAATTTATTCTTTGATATCAAAATGATTAATTTTCCGAAAGAAATTAAACAGAAAATACTGATTAAAGGTGCGAATCATAACTTATCAATTATCGCTCTAGTTGTCATTCATGCTATGAAACAGTGAAAATAATAAGGAATTAATTTATTTCACTTTGTTTTATGGATAAACTGGAAATATTGAGATGTAAAATAAATATTTATGAACTTTGCTTAAGGATTGTGGCGATAAGTCTAAGAAAGTGCAAATGATTCAAATATGATAAAGTGTTATAAACAGTTATTACTCGAGTTTCTGCATAAAAACGAACTAATTTGAAGTTTAATGAAATACTGTGATTATTAATTGATAACTATCTGTTTGAAAATTAGGCGGTTTGGCATCATATAAGCCCACTCTTTTAGATACCCCGTTCGAATTGGGTGTATCGCGAACTCAGAAAACAAATCCAAAAACAGAAATGATCACAAATGAACTCAACTCAGAAACTATTGAATCCGATGCAGTAAAACCTGCCAACCCAGACGAGACAACCTCTTGGTCGACATCATCCACAGCATCTGACTTATTGTTTTAGTGAGAATCTAATCTAGAGTTCACAAGACTTCATATTTATAATCGACCTGTGATTTGCTCATTCACTCAAACAAGTGATTTCTTATTTTTCAATTCATAGTTAAACAGTTTTAACCTTATTTTTAATTCATTCATATTTTGAATGTATAATCCGTTCTATATTATAACTCATATGAAATCTTTTATTGGATTTATTGATATGTTTGCGGTATTTATTATAGTTAATTGGAAATATAGCACAAAAAGTTGATTCGCATGTATTTAATTGATAAAATTGTATTAATCTATAATAAAATTCATATTTATTAGAAAAAATCTCATCTATTGTTCATTTTATTCATTTAAATATATATAAAGATAACAATAACTACTGTGAAGTTAAACATTACAAATGTATATTAATAGGGATATAAAGACACATAACTTTGATGTTATAAACAGGACTCCAAAAAATACTCATCAACTCAAAGCTTAAAGAAATAATTGACTTGTGATAAGTCAACTTCGAAAGTGGCATAAAAAACTTCAAACAATTGAATTATTTTTATAAGTTATAAATAACTTTTCAATAATATTTTTTACCCTTTTATTTATTTGGTTTATATATAATTTTCGATAACTTTGAAGACTTAGAAAAAATAAAACTAGTATTAAATTGTCTTTTTCCATGATTGAAACCAATTCCGAAATCAAAATATGAACAAAAGGTTTATCTCTAAAATTGTTTTTACTTTGAAAATAATGAGTTAATTGTTTTTATAAAAAACTGACTCACTTTTCGCAGTGAAAATATTTAATAACTTTTGAATTATAAGAGTTAGAGATTTGAGATTTGGATTGAAGATAGCTTAATGTCCACATTCATGTTCGGACACAGCTGAACCGATGCACGATATTTTTCGATACTTTTACAAGAGTTTCAGTACTGATGTTAATCATTTGAGGGGTGAGAAGCCATTTTTCAATTATTTCTTTAATTTCTTTAGCTCTTAATCACACAGTACCTCATCTTTTCTGTGTTTTCGAGAATTGTTTGACTTCAAAGCATAATCGTTGACTTCCGACGGCGATTGATTGGCCACTGCGTTCTCCGGATTTGACAAGTGCCGACTTATTTTTTGTGTATTTGCTTCTAATCCCACAAATCAAATCTGATTACTGATGAGATCAAAAACATAAGTACTGAAACTCCTGTAAAAGTATCCAAAATATGGTGCATCGGGTTTGGCTCTGTCCGGACATTTTTAACAATAACTCTTATAAATCTCGAACTCTTATCAAAAAGTTATCAAATATTTTGACTGCGAACACACGCTCTGTACAAAACAACTTCTCAATAATATTAAGTACTATTATTAGATCGTAATGACTAACAAACAAAATATCTGTTAAATAGCAAAATAATAATAACTCAACAAATTCACAACAAATAACTTTGAACAGCCAAAAGCTCACATAATTGTTATTGTATTGAAAGCAGAGAAGCATTTGAAAATGAGTTCAATTTTTAGAAAATGAAAGCCTATGAAAGTGAGAGACTATGGTTTCTAAATATCAAAGTTGTATGTTTAGCGAATGAGATACAAGACGAGTGTCTCGACCGACAGTATAAAGAAGCTTATCATGTTGACAAACAGCTCGAACCCAATCAGAATGTGATGTCTTGTCTTCATAAATACAATCTAAAAGTTCATAATCATAAACTTGAAAAGTAGTGGTGTCAGCACAAACACCGATTGCATTTCCATTAAATAAAGTCTTAATTCTATAAATTCTGTCGGAAACTGCATTTCTAACAGTTATCTCATGTCCAGGACGTCGCACATCAAACATGAATAATTGTCCAGAACTGCTGCCAATGTATGCATTAGAAGTGTCTTTAGAAGACCAACAAAGAGCAGTTGGCTCTGACTTCAAAGTGGCCAACTTTGACGCGGGCTTTGATTGACGCAAATCCCATATCAAGACATCACGATCTCTACTACAAGAGAGTAACATGTTTTCGTCGATCACATTGAAGTCCACGTCCCATACGTATGAAGAGTGAGCACAAGTGTAGGACTTGTTCACCAAAAAGGTGTTCAAGTCGAGTATTATTATACTTGAATCGTAACCACAACTCACTATTTTTGTCTGCAATTTATTAGAATTGATTCGACATATTTGGTTGTCATGATATATAACAGACACCTGTTCTTCAAGTTCTTTATTCAGTAGCGAAATGTGTCCCGAATCGAAACCACAGATCAAACTCTTATCTCTCAATCCAATCAAATTACAAATTCCTCCATAACTTGGATTTAATGACAAGATTGGCATTTGTGGCACGTCTGGTATGCAATTGAATTTTGTCACGAATCCATTCATTTGTGGTCCGAACAGATTCGATGACGCGATCACTACTTCTCCGTCATTGAAGATATGAAACGATTCAAACGATTTTCCGAATGCTTTTATACTACTATTATTCAAGTCTTCAGTTGTCTCTACACTTTCCCCAATATTTTCATTGTTTACTTTCGATGAAACCTCTTCTAAAGGCAAATGATGTAATGAAGACATCTCTTCAATCAAATAATCGCTTGATTTTTGTTATAATTATTACTATTATTTCAATTATTAATAATTTTACAGTAATTACAGATTAATAATTGATTTTATTATTTGTAAAACACGAGTTCATCTGTTTTGAGACAAGTCTTAAACAAATAAATTCCATAAAAAACGTTATTTTTTAGCAATGAATTAAACTGAAAAAATTCGAAACCAGGATCTATTTGTTAAGACGTATTATATGTATGAAAATCAGCTGTTTTTGAACACATTGTTTATCAAAATTACACAAAAGGTGTTTAAATAACCGACAACTTTAAATGTCAACAAATGTCTGAATTGTAAATAAAATGACATTTAAAAACATCTGTCAATTAATTAAAATGACTTTTGACAATATTTCCAAATTTACGAATTATTTACGAAAGTTTTCAATATTTATAAATAAATAATTCATTAATTGGTAGAAAAGAGTCATTTAAATGGATATGAGATTATCATTAATCAAATTATCTCGTCGAAGAAGTCGAACATTACTTTTAGCAATAATTAGTTTATCTGTTGTTTTGGCTCATATTTTTGGTCTTTTTCTTCATCCGTTTGAAATTGATTTCAAGACTCAATTCAATTATCCGTTAGATATCAATAATTTAAGAGATATTATCGAAGCGATGAAAGAGAATCAAGATCTGGAACAAATGCCTCAACACATCAACGATTATAATTACAGGTTTATTATTAGAAATCAAAACAAATGTTCAAAAATTGATTCAACAAATGGTGTAAATAATAATAATAATACTGATAGTCATGTAAAACATAATGAAGAAGACGTTACACTTCTTATTGTGGTTAAGAGTGCTTTAGAACACTTCGACAGAAGAAATACAATTCGTAAGAGTTGGGGGTTTGAGAAACGATTCTCTGATGTTGTGATGAGAAGAATCTTCATTTTAGGCAATTGTGTGGACAGAAATGATATAAATAATTGTCAGGATTTAATTGACGACGAATTCAATAGTTATAAAGATATAGTTCAGGCAGACTTTAGCGACAATTATTATAATAATACTATCAAAACAATGATAGCTTTCAAATGGATTGTTAAACACTGTTTTAGGGCTCAATTTATACTATTTGTTGACGACGACTATTATGTTTCTGTAAAAAATCTGTTGAAATATTTACGAAATCCTACAAACGCTTCGCCACTCATTGACTCTCAAAATCAAGTCAATCATCCATTTGATGGACGTTTATATAGTGGTTATGTCTTCTCTTCTTCGACTCCAATGAGACATAAGACCAGTAAATGGTTTATTTCACTTCAAGATTACCCGTATTCTCATTATCCTCCGTATGTGAACGCCGGAGCCTTTGTTCTCTCAAATGTATCGCTTATAGACATGTATTTCGCGAGTTTCTATACAAAACATTTTCTTTTCGATGACATATATGTCGGAATTCTGGCCAAAAGAGTCTCAATCATTCCTTCTCATAATGAAAAGTTTTATTTTTGGAAATTGAAATACGATCCAAAAGAGTACGCGAATGTGATCGCATCCCATGGTTTCAGTGATTCCAATGAGTTATTGCTTATTTGGAATCAACAAAAAACTTTAGGTTTTGCATGAAATACTTGAACCCATAACTCAAATATAATCTTCAATTAATATTGTTTTATTCAGTCAAAAGAAATCTCCAACAAAAATGTATCTCATATTTATCTCAAATTTTTTTTACAATAAAATTATTTCAAATCGTTCTCAAAATCCGGTCATTATTTTTGTCAATTAATTTCAATAAATTTCATTATCCATTCCAAGTCGGAATTCATCGAAGAGTTCTTACGAATGTATATTGAAGTTAGTGTTCAACGAGTTCTATCATTCACTTCTAGAAACAGTTTATGTTTTATTTATTTATATATTTGAATGAAAGAATTTCGATTGAATGACATCTTTTCTTACTATAAAATAATGTGTTTAATACACATTCTTAAGAACTGTGAGATGGATGTGGTTTTCCTTTAAAATTCTAAAATAATGTATAAAACTTTTATCCAAAAATGCAAACTTTTATGAAAATTGTGATTGAAATGTTGAAAGAATGAGGGATTTGTCTTATTATTGGTATCCAATTATTAGGCTTATAATGTGATTATTCTCTTTCGTTTAATCAAAATAAAGATATAACCAATACAAATGTGTTAGATTTGATATGCTTTGTATTCTTTTATCAAACCTTTACATTAGATTTTGTATAATCTGTTGGTAACCCTCATGACTGCTATCTTATTCTCAAGTTATAGCACTTTCTTCAGTAAATCATTATTTTATGTAGTTTTTAGACTTGAAAAATTAATTTCTGAAAATTTTCAAAACACATAATCCGAATCATGGATAAGAATTCGGACAAACATTTTGTTGTACGGAATTCCCCACTAACGTAAGATTTGAAATTTTTGTAATTAATTGTGAACATGTGATTATTTTTAGAGTATTGTTTGCCTCGAGTAATGACATAAAATCGGCATTCAATCTTTGTTTCTCAATCGTAATTGTATTATTCGGAACAACATTCAGTTACTATTTGATTGATAAACAAGAGTAAGTTTACAGTTAAACTTGAAAAGAGGCTTAAATTATAATTCATATGTTGAAGATTTTATGCTGATATAAGTTGGTTGAATTGGTGTTTTGGAGCCAATCGTTTCCATTTATTAGCATTTTCATGGCTCAAAATGCAATTGAGTGCGATTATGGTCTTATATCCAGTTATGAGAATTTGGTTATGGCTTAAACGGAAACAGTTATCGTATATTATGAGTAAATAATTGAATCGGAATTCAATATTGTAAAGCATGACATACTTTTCTTGACTTTATAGAGTGGCAAAACTTTATCATTACTTCATTTGAAATGACTTATCAATTGTTTTTGTTCATATATCCGCACACAGTTATAAGAAATAACGACTTGTCACCTGTTTGTTCTTTTGCACTGCTCGCAGAACAGGTTATTAACTCTTCTTCAAATCATTCTTAATGCTTATTAGACTTATTGAATTTTTTTGTTTCAGATTCGTTTAGTCATGAAAACTCATTCATTCATTCAAGAGAATAAAGATAGAAAAGTTGTAAAAGTAAAAGGTATTCCATTTTTCCACTGTCTATATCGAGATGAAACGATGCAAATGGTAGTGCTTTTGCTCTTAAAGAGTTAGATATTGAATTGACTTTTACTCTTAGATAAGATTGAATGTGAATCACCGACTCTATCACAGTTTATTTATTACCTGAACGCTCCAACATTGCTATATAGAGACAATTACCCGCGGTATTCATTACATAATTGACTAAATCAATGAATGATTAATCAATTGATCACAATTAATCAGAACAGAAACGATACGATGGAAGCTAGTTCTTTGGTATTTTATTCAATTATTAGCCGCTATTTTCTGCACATTCGCAATAAGTTGGCGATTCATTGAATCAAACTTTCAAAAGACTGGAATAGTGCCATTCGAGACTAGGACCTTAATTTACTTGATACTGAGCGGTTCATTAGTTGGTATGCAAATGAAGCTCCTTTTATTCTACGGGTTTTTGCACTGTTGGCTCAATGCATTCGCTGAGATAATGAGGTTCGGTGATCGACAATTCTACAGTGATTGGTGGAACGCTAACTCTTATGCCACCTTTTATCGCAAGTGGAATGTTGTCGTACACGAATGGCTTCACGCATATATCTTCTCTTTTTGTTTAAAAGTATTCACTAAACATCCATTTATCTCATTTACCAATTAATTAACTCTTATTCCGCAGATAACTAAAGGAAATCGCGGCGTTTCTGCATTGTGTGTATTTCTTTTATCAGCTCTGATACACGAATATTTATTAGCGCTTTCATTTGGATTCTTTCTACCGGTTATGTTCACATTGTTCGCTATTGTAGGAGGTCTTTATCCAAAAAACTATTTGTTTACTTTACTTCTCAAACTATTAATTCATACTAAACTTATAACACATTATCTAATGAATGTTTCGAAACGTCTTTACTTCGAATTTGAAACTTAAATTCAAAATTCGAAGTAAAGACGTCTAGACTAAGAATCCGAATCATTTATTATAATTATTTTGTATCCTTATTATCTCAATTATAGTTATGTTCTTTTTTATTGGAAAATTCAAGTTCAAGGCCTTTAATAAGAAAGCAATCATGAATAGCAGTTGTATGCAATCATCCGATTCATTATCAAAAACAAATTCACCGCAAATCTCGTTCTCATTGGGAAATATGTTTATGTTCACAACTTTTTATATTGGATGGGCTTTAATGATAATGTTTTATAGCATGGAATGGTATTCAAGAGTAAACTGTCCGACAAATGATGTAAGGCTTCCAAGAAAATTGCAAAACTTCTCAGATTTCTATCATGTCCTATAAAAGAATTCATTTATATTCTAGAAATCGTTTTTCAATTATATTAAGCCTCGATTTTGGAGTTGTGCAAGAATTAAATGATCAGACGATAAAACATATTTAGGATTTTATTTTTATTTAGTTATAATAAAAATGTATTGACTTGAATAGCATTTGATTAATGATTTTTCTAGAAATATTGAAAAACACATTGAAAGAGTTGCACTGAAAACTTGATGTCCTTCACTATTAGTTTCCGTGAATTGAATACCATATTTTCAATAAACTTTTTTCTGGATGAATATCTCTATTCAATAATTAAATTGAAGGAAATATAGGCAATGCTTGCAATTGCACGTCAAGTTAGGGTTTGTCGAATAGAAATTTAAGGATTGACAGGAAATTGAGGTAATAAACAGGATGGAATAATACCGGTAACTAACTGTGAAACATGCATTGCTAACTATCTGCAGAACTAAGCGTAAGGTACAGTACAGTACTTTTAAATAGTTTCTAAAAGTACTCATCATTTAGCTTGAAATGTTTGCATTACTCATGCGATTGTTATTCAGATCGCAGTTGATTTGAAACGATCGCATTATTTTGCACTCATCTCTACACCAATCACTTAATCATTCAGTCCGACAAATCTTTAAAAGCGAGTTTATCACAAGTTTCGTATTAATTCAACTTTTATAACTGAGTACTCAAATAGAAATTATATCATAACGAGTCAAACGAGTAGTTTTGAAACTTTCTCTTTGTTATATCGAATAAGAAGACGATAAAATGCGTCAATTGTTAGTGATTGTTATTTTAAGTTTCTTTGCTTATCAATTGGTGACCGGAAGAATTGTCATCAGATCCAAGCGTCAGGTGGAAAGAGAAGGCAGTTATCAAAATGAGAGTACAGTCATACTGAACGGCGATCGCGGATCCAGCGTTTTTGAAGTGCCCGTAACTGATAATGAGGACAAAGAGGTTATGGAAATTGACTTCAATCCCGATGACGGGTCGGTTGCGTTTGGCGGAAGATTTCCTTCTTTTTTCAACAGAAACTTTCACAACGGTTTCGATACCTTTTTTAGAAGAATGACTCAACAATTTGAAGGTATTTTCAATTATTTATTCATAACTTATTAAAATGAAGTTTTTGCAGATATGGCCAAAAATATGTTCGAAAGATTCAATACTTCAAGTACTCAATATCCGGCTAATTATAATGGAACTAAAGAGGAAATTATAACCGTTGATGGAAAACGATATATCAAGAAAGAACATGTCATCAAGAAATCTGATAATAACCTAAATGTAAGTTTATTTTTAATAATTATTGTATATTAGCTTCAAAGTAATGAAAGCAAACTATAACTGAATTTGGCTTTTTAGATATTCTTGACTTCAACCACATATGAACCGATCAACGATAAAAATAACGAGAGTTAAGTCGTTTTCAAGTAAACCATTCAGTATTCGTCGATTTAGCTTTTTTACTGTAATAAA
>JAQFZT010001414.1:0-15357 GCA_034696325.1 Camisiidae sp.
ATTGGTATAGCATTGGTATAGTTGTATAGTTAGGAAAAGCTTTGCTCATAAATTTGTCTCAGCTCAAACTGTCAACTAATTCTGGTCAGGTTATACTCTTTCTTCCTGCCCTTTTATATATGAATCAACTACTGGCTTGAGGGAAAGAGCCCTTAGGGGGATAGGAGTGTATCTCTTAATAAATTACACTTTTCCATGCTTACAACATTACAATCATTTATACAACTTTCTAATATTTAACAAAACCTCTCCACAAACTTCACATCATTTCAATTTAACTTAATTGTTAAAAACATAAAAGTCAATGCTAGTAGCGGTCAAAATGTCTTATTCGTCACTCTCATTATAATTATTGCTTCTACACTATGTCTAAAGTATAGTCCGACCGCAATGAATAAGTTCATTAGTCTTGCCTGGATTTTCTACCCCTCCCTACGAGTTCTCTAATTTTTGAAGGTGTTTTGTTAACATGAGAGCATCAGCTTTATAGGCAGTTACTTATCGGCGTCACTAATTGTGCCTTCAGTTCTCATAACTGACTGAACACTTTACATAACCTTATAATTTACTCATTGATCACACACTTGAACACTATTTTAATATATTTCGAGTAACATTGTATATAATGTAAGTTTAGGTTTATTTAAAGACTCGTCACTCACTTCTCTAATTGGAGTTAATTTGAGTTTACATTCAAAAACTGCTGTCATTTTAATTATTACTATTAACTGATTATAATAGATTGTCTCACAATCTTTGTAATCACTAAGTCCTCAAATATGAGTGATTTAATTCATGAATTTTTTTATACTAAGCTTCGAATTTATAAAAAACGTAGCTATGGATTTGCATAAACTTACTATACATGGGAGTACTTATCGTATACTTTTATACGGTATCCATTCGTGACATGAATTTTTTTAAGGAATACTATTTGGGAAATACATCTGAAAACAAAATTAAGCTTATATTTTATTACCACTTGAAAGATGAGAGCATTTCATAATTCTTTCAATAAATCTATTTAAACCATTGATTGCATGCATTTAGAATTTTAAATATTAAATTTCAAGTTAGTAATCAACGTGTTTAACCAATTGATTGGAATAAATATTATTTCTTTTCATATTGAGGTTTATAAGTTCATATATCAGGGCTTCAATAGATGCAAACCTTGAATAAAAGAGAGCTATAGTTTTATGGGTTTGAATGTTGAATAAACTTGTGTAGAATATTATTAATACAGAGGAAAAGATTGCAATTTTGTAACATTTATTATTGTATAATTTAAGCTCATGTATTGTTATTTATGTTATTTGATTGGTTAATATGTATGTAAATGTTTGAACTGAAGGTGCCTTAGAAGAAGAACAGGAGCGCGAAGCAGAACAATTATCGGAGAAAAATAAACATCAGCTCAAACTTAGGGAATTGTTTTTGTCACGTCAAGTCGAGACATTACCTGCAACTCATATTAGAGGCAAATGTAGTGTTACATTACTTAATGAAACGGAATCACTTGCATCTTATCTGAATAAAGAGGACGCTTTCTTCTATACTTTGGTATACGATCCGCACCAAAAGACACTATTAGCTGATAGAGGAGAGATTCGAGTCGGCAGTAGATATCAAGCAGAAGTACCTCACAATACATTAGGCGCTGGCGAATCAGATAATAGAGTTTTAGAAGATCTCGAAACACTAGTTTATACACCGCATCATAACTTATCTGACAAACAAATTAACCAATACTTAATAATCTCGAGGTTCGTCTTTAGTCATTATTAATGATTTGAAATGTTAATTGAATATAAATCGAATTGATAGGTCTGTTGGAACTTTTGCGAGAGCTTTAGATTGTTCCAGTTCTGTAAAGCAGCCCAGTCTTCATATGAGTGCTGCGGCCGCTTCGAGAGATATAACTTTGTTACACGCCATGGAATTTCTTCATCAGCATAATTATGATATTGGGAAAGCGGTTTGTAGTCTAGTCCCTAACAATGGTCCAGTTCTATGTCGTGATGAAATGGAAGAGTGGGCAGCTTCTGAGGCCAATCTTTTCGAAGAAGCCCTAGAAAAATATGGCAAAGATTTCAATGATATCCGTCAAGACTTTGTAAGCTTTTAGTTTTAATGCTTGTACTTAAATAGGGATTAAAATATTTGATTTCTTACATAACTATTCATATGACAGCTTCCGTGGAAAAGCTTAAAAAATTTAGTAGAATATTATTATATGTGGAAAACAACTGATAGATATGTTCAGCAGAAACGGGTAAAAGCTGTTGAGGCCGAGAGTAAGCTTAAACAAGTTTACATTCCCAACTAGTAAGTCATGTCTTCATAATCTAATTGATTGATTATAATCTGAATAATTATCTCCTTCAGTAATAATAAGCAGCCGAACACAGTCAACGGTGGAATCAATCTATCAAATGATGTCACAGCTACTGGTCGTCCGTGTGAAAGCTGTTACAGTGCGTATCATTATGTCATTGTTTTAATTGATGAAAGTTAATGATAATATATTTTAGAGCAATCCTCTTCCCAGTGGAACGCATGGGGACCCCCGCATATGCAATGTAGACTTTGTCAAAGTTGTTGGACTTATTGGAAAAAATTTGGTGGTCTTAAGTATCCGTCACGTATTGGTAATGCCAATCATTATTTAAATCATTTTTAAAAAATTCTAGTTAATCTAATTTCGGTTATTTCTGATGCAGATGTTGAAAAAATTAATTTGACCCCAAAGGCTCCGACAGACCCAACAAACCCTCAGTATCCCTGCCGTGAATGCAATAAAGTGTTCAATAGACAAGGTATTCATCGCTTTTAAGTAACATTAAAATTAACTTTATATATGGTTTGACCAAATTATGAATATTTATTACTATTTAACTTTGATTTGCAGAGCGTTTGGCGTCTCACATGGCATCACATCGTCCTCACCGATGCACTATTACTGGATGTGGAAAAGAGTTCAAATTTAAAGCACATTTAGCACGTCATTGCGCTACTGCTCATGGATTGGCAATGAGATCTGGTAGTCCGCGACCCATCATGAAAACCAGGGCTGCATTCTATTTATGCTCGACTCTCGCGGCTCGTGTTGCGCGACGTATTTGCTCACAAATTTTAAAGCCAAGACATGCGACAAGAAATCCATTTCTACCCATAAATATTAATGCAATTCGAATAGAATGTAAGATAACAATGACTTGATCACATTGACAGCTGTTTACATAACTTATTATTTAAATTTAGGTCAAACCAAATTCGCGACCGGCATTCCTCCGATGCCAAAAACCAAACCCATTGAGAGGGGAAAAGTTGTTGATATATCTCATAGACTTGGAACTCCAGCAATGATAACACCCGAATGGCTCAAAGCAACGCCGAAAGATCAACTACCACAACCAGAAAGACTAGCATTTCCGCCCCCTCCAAGAGGAGAAGGTAATCAAGAGATTCTATGACACATTAAATAATCCAATGATTAAAAATAATTTTATTGTAATCAGACGGTCAGATTGTGTTTCCCCGCATAACACCAGTCGCCTCAACAGCACCAGAAGAATCGATTAAAACTCATTGGGGTATCAATAATGTATCACCAATAATGCTTCGAAAGCGCACTTATGAACAAAATGGTTAGTCTTAGATTATTAAAAAGTTATTGTTTTTAATCAATTTTGATGATTGAAAAATTTGATAAAGCATTATAAGCAATATTAATGAGTCGTTACTTAATTGAAAATTGTATTGAAGGCTCACCCGTACCTCTGAAGAGACGCCAATTGGCTCCTCCGAGTATTCTTGGGAAAGCAGTGCCTGATTTCTATGGAAATATGGCTAGAAATACATTAATAACTCCATTAAATGGTAGAGCAAAAGTGGCTACAATTACAAGAGTTGGCGGACGAAAGCAAATGATAAGTTGGGTCGACGCTCCTGACGATGTCTATTTCGTCGCCACAGACTCTACGCGGTAATTGTCTACAGCTTTTTGTATGCGAACTTTTATTTGATTTCATTGTTATATAATTTATAAAAAAATTTCTTCAGACGTTTAAGAAGACAACTAAATCCGGGAGAGTTAAGACGTGCAGCTCGAAGACCATGGAGGAGATGTGGCAAAGCGTTGAACAGTACTAACAGTACTTCAAATTCAAATAATAATAATAATAATTCTAACACAAACTCAATCAACATTTCAAATAATGTGACTCTATTTCCAAATCAAGTCAGTATTGCGTGAATGTCAGCGAATTTTCAATCACCGAATTGAAGAACATTCTCATACTTATTATATTCAAATGAATATAAATGTACTTAATTTGTGACACTGACTGCTATTTGAATGTGAAATGAATAGCAGTAAACCTTTTTTTAAGACAAATTTTGACAAAACTCCGCGCCTTCTATTAATACGTGATATGAAGCACTACCGCATCATTTAATAATCAAGAAAATCAATTATTGTTGAAGTGTTTGGTATTTCTAATTCAGAACTCGCTATTAGACAACCAAATTATTTATCATTAATGTTATTGATTTCATACCGCAAAACATTGCTCTTTCTCTCACATCATTTCATTTCTCATAATGTGATCATAAAACAAAATTTTGGAAAAACCAATTCAATTGACTCATACGAAAAGCGATTCAATGATGTTATCTTCCTTTTATTTTTCTCCTAATAATATATTTGTAAATTTAAAAGATGATGAAACACACTGTAGATAATGAATTGTCTAAGATTTTATTCTTTTTACTCTGAGTTGAAACGTATTTATAATTGGCGTGATTTAGGTTTACTATTTGGTGCTAAGCTGTCAACAATCGAAACATGCCAGAGATTAATGCGATTGCTTTACCATTTGTACAATTAGATCATAATTTATACAATTATTTATATCCGTTGCTTTGGGTTTTACAAATGCAAAAGCTTTTATAATTACAAAAGATTTAAAAAATAGCTTTTTTTAGTTTATTAATTAATTGAATACCACTAAATACTTGTATATAATTATCAAAAACAAAAAGATTAAACCGATACAATATTTTTTATTCGAATGATCGCTTGTTTGTACACTTTCTTCATTATTTGCCACTTAAATATTTATTTTTTGTCATAATAATAAACTAAAGTTTTGCTTCATTAAAAAGAGAAATTACAATAAAAAATGAAAGGGAGCTAAATATGAGTTTGTTTATTGATTTGCCATTTCATTAATTGTTTCAATATTTACTTTTTAGCAGTTACTGATATTTGATTCCAAGTCATATCCAGTTATATTTCAGTACTTATTGTGTGATAAGAGCCTCGATATCTATCGCGAACTTATCGTACATGAGCTATGAAGCACTTGAAGTTGCATTTAGTTTTTCCACTGCATTCGATTCTTCACTTTTGTCAATAATCATGTTAATATTTAATTAGTCGAATAAAAAATGACAATTTTTACTTTTGTGGTAATTTTATTCGGAACCTGTAATGCAATCACAAGAGAAGAACTTTATCCTTTCGGTATACAAGACGAAAGGCTGGCATCAGACACAGATGATGTCTCTTCACCAGAAGTTCAACTCTCAGTTCCTATTGTTTTCTATGAGACAATTTATAAGTCAATATTCGTAAGTCACAAAATGATCATTTGAAAACTTGTCTATTTTTCGATTCCGTTCCACAGGTTAATGATAATGGAATTCTATCATTCTTGACAGAAGTAAGTCTTATAAATGTGATTGAAAGAGGAATTGTAGTAAAGAATTGTTTGACTGATAGGTTCCCGCATTTTTCAATTCTCAATTTCCACTCTCTTATCCAATTATTGGTCCGATGTATTCAGATGTTGATATTAGGAGAAGTGGTGCAGTTTATTATAGGTATAGCTTTAGTTTTATGCATCATTGAAATAGACCATTGAGTTAACCTATTATTATAGGGAAACCAAAGCTAAAGAATTGCTTGACAGAGCAAACCAAGACATAGTCCGCCATTTTTCAAGGGCATCTAATTTTCGAGCGCAGAGTTTGTTCATTGCAACCTGGCTTGATGTTGGCCGTTATGACAACAAGATTTCACCCGTGAGACAAATCTTCCAAAACAGAACGGCTTAATCCTAACATAATTTTTCATAAAAGTCTAATACAGTTCAAGTAGTCATTGCCTCGAATGGCAATGAGAGCTATGCATTCTTTTTATATCCTCAAAATGGTATTCAATGGATTCAAGGCGATGGAAAAATAAGTAATTTACCGGATGCCCGAACCCAATCTGGTTTCATGTCAGGTGACGGACGCTTTTATACACTTCAAGGCTCTGGAACTGATCTAATTCGTAACTTTGATAAGTAATGATTTAATTGTGAGGTCTCGGGTATTAAAATGTTGGTTTTGAATAGAATGTCAAACGTTAATCGTCCAGGAATTTGGGTATTCCTTATCGGAAATGTAGGTTCTGGTAATATTAAGCCGGGAGATATCGATGGCGATAGAAGTCTAGAAAGAAATGAATTGGAGACATGTTCGAGAACACGACTTCCGTGTCCGCCAACAGCCAAGTGTACTGATTATAGCAATGGATTTTGTTGTGCATGTGATGACGGATTTTTCGGGAATGGAAGGCAATGCCTGGCCAACAGTGAGTTTGAATCCTGTGTTTATTTATTTATAAATCAATTACATGTCAATCAAATGTTGATTTGATGTGTAAAGCGACAAATTTGTGAGTTTGTAAATAACCTCGAACTTGATCTTTAGTCAGGATCTTTCGAGTCTCTGATTTAAACTTAGACTTTGACTTTTTACGACCCACTTTCTAAAAATTTTCCAAAAATTTCCTAAAATTTGACTCACACTGAATACTGGGTAAAGTGCAATAAAGTGATAGTACTTTACATGAAACATACATTAAAGCATAAAACTTATCATTAACTAGTAAAATAATTCAATTATTTTCGGAAAAAATGACATTGAATTTATCATACAGTACTTGAGGCTTATGAGCCCGAGCTTCAAGAGTAGAGTTTATAATGCCTAAGCCTGTGATCATCTTATTAATAGAAATTGTTAAGATTAAGTAAACTTTCTTAGCGTATGAAAAGTAACACTCATTGAACTTTTATCTTATCGTAATTTTTAAGACTCTTGAACGAAGTCCGAAATTTCTTATTGTCAATAACAATGTTTCAGACTTACCACTTCGTATGAATGGCAAAGTTAATGGTTTGATAAATGATATAAAGATTGAAAGTGTCGATTTGCACGCCTATGTTGTCACAGATGAAGGACGATCTTATACAGGTCTTATTGAATTATTTTTATCGGTCATCATTTTGGCGCTCTTTATAATCATTTAAATATAACTGCATTTTAGCCATCAGTCGCATTACACCAAATATAGGATTTGATTTACAAACGCTTTCCACTATTGGAGCTGTGATTGGATGGCTTTTTGCGTCCACTAAATCCGGAGCACCGAATGGTTTTGTGATAACTGGTATCAAAAGATTTATTTCTTTTAAATACTTAAACTAAATGTCAATCAATTTGAAGGTGGAATATTCAACCGAACAGCTGAAGTAGACTTTCCACAGACCGGACATCACATACAAATTTCAGAACAATTTCTCGGACCAGATGTTTTTAACTTTCTTCGAGTCAATAGTGAGATTCGCGGCTCATTGCCATCCGTTCCTTTCGGATCAAAAGTAGAAATAGAAGACTATAATGAGGAATACACTCGAGTCTCTCGCGGACACATAAGATCACATGCGAGTCATTCGTTTAAATACGGAGAAAACTCTTTGAGCATACCTATAGTTATTGATCAGACTATCAGTTTTGATGAATGTCAATACGCGCCCGTCGATGAAAAACAATCAACTCTTCAATTGACTGTTGCCAGAAATTATATTGTATATGATAGTAATGAACAAATAGTCAGATATGCGTCGACCAGCAAATCATCATTTCTTTCAAGTAAGTATTCCTTCTGTTAGTTAATGAATAGCTGAAGAATCTTTGAATTCAATCTTTGAATAGCTGAAGATCCGTGTAGAGAAGGCAGTTCTCAATGTGGACAACACAGCAGTTGTGTTGTTGAAGGACTAACTTTCAAGTGCATATGCGATCGCGGATATGAAAATGATTACCGCCAAGAAGTGCCAAATGATATCAATATTGCAAATTGTGTCGGTTAGAGATGAATGAAAATTGAAAACATATTCAGACGACGGAAAATAAATTATTTGTGTTTTTAGATATAAATGAATGCACTCGTGATACACGTGATAATTGTCATATATTTGCTGATTGTGTGAATCTTCCCGGTTCTTATTCTTGTAGCTGTAGAGCTGGCTATTTTGGAGATGGAAAACAATGTCAAAGTAATCAAAACTATTTTTACTTTCAATCATTTTTTGAAGCAACTTTTTTTCAATTTCAAGTTTTAATTGCAAGTCTTGTTAAAGTTTTGAAGAATAAATGCCATAAAAGAAAGATTTTTTCGAAATATTTTTTGCAGTCATAAGTTCTATTGATAATTAATTCATCTCTGATATAGAGGAACTTCGATGTGAAGATTTAAATTGTGATCAAAACGCGGAATGCATTCATTTACAGCAAAGAAACCCCGAATGTAAATGCAAAGGTAAGACCAATGCAAAAGCTAAATGTTTCTTCAAATAGTTATATTCATATTCCGTTAGTTTGCCTCCACATCAGTTCAGAATCCCGTATAATAATTCTTAATCCCGTAAAAAATGACTTAATAATGGCTATTTCTGTGACTGACAAAATTTGTTTTGAATTACAGAAAATGAATAAAAAATGAATTTTATAAGTGAAATAATCAAAAATTATTCAATAACTAAAGACGCCATTTTTGGGAGTTTAAAACAGCTAAATTCGGTCGAGATTCGGGAGAAAAAATTTATATTTTCGGGAGAATAAGACAATTTTTCATGAACAAAAATTGTCTTTTTTATGAAAAGAGTACTTTTTTAAATTATTATTACGATTGAATCTTAACATAACTTTGACAACCGTACTCGCCCGCATCAAATCATGTGGGTACCCACTAATACCCGCAGATACCCGCTGCACACGTGTAGCGCATGAGCCGTTTTGCTGCGAAAATCCAGAGAATGGTTTTCTGGTGTGAATTCGTGGATATTGGGGCCTAAAACAGTAGAATCGGGAATCTAGGAATTAAAACCTAAAATTAGGATTTTCGGGGCTCTCAAAATTGCCAATTTTAATTCTTTAGGGACTTAATGATGAGTTTAGATGTCTTTCCCGATGATTTTACAAACTGATGTGATTTCGGGGACATTCCGAAAATAGTTTCTTTACTCATAACTTCATACCTTCAACATAAAACTTCTATTTGACTCCATATAACTTTTTATCTTTTACTGAGGGATAAACTTTTTTTTTACTGAAATGATCGATCATTTCGAAAAAGCGAAAACTTTAAGGGGACGTAGATTTCATTGAATTTATTCACAGTTTTGATGATCGATATCTAATTTTGATAAATAGCCGGATATAGTGGTGACGGACGTGTCTGTAGGACTAGTTCAACTGGTTCAGAGACAGAGGACTGTCGAACTTATAATTTATGTGATATAAACGCCGACTGTATTGGTAATCCTTCGACTGAACGCCATCAATGTTTTTGCCGACCCGGATATCGTGGCGATGGAATTGTTTGCATAGAAGAGGCGGAATCGTGCGAATTGTTGGATAATTGCGGCACTGATGCAGAATGTATTTCTGATGATGAAAGCAATAATGCTTACTATTGTGCTTGTAATCCAGGGTTAGACAATCTTATATTCATAAAAGTTGACTCCAATAATAGTTTTTAATTTAGTTATACTTTATAAGTTTTCGTTGAATAAATAAATGAAATATTTTTTAATATAACTGTTTCACTACATTATAGCTTCGTTGGTGATGGTTATAAATGCCTCGCTGAAGGTATTTTATGCTCTATCAAAAATTTAAAGTTATCATTCTTTTAAAACTTTTGAAAATTTAGTCCATTACCAAAGTTGTCGCATTGTTAATATCTGTCATCCATCCGCACAATGCATTTACGAGCCTAAAAATGGTCAGTACCAGTGCAAATGTAACGAAGGATTTAATGGAGACGGCTTTCAATGTACCAGATCTTCAGGTAATAGTATATTATTGCTTATATACTGTATAAAGAGATCCTTAGATATGTATTTCTATCAAATATGGATGTGAATTGTAGGTGAAGTGACCTGTTCTGCTCAGACAGATGTCTGTTCGCCTAACGCTGACTGTGTAAGAGATATTTGCAAATGTAGAGAAAGTTTTAGAGGAGATGGAATTATATGCAATCCTATAGGTAAACACGACAATTTTTTGACCAAACCAGCTCACAAACCTTTATATTTGATTAGATGAATGCAATGCACAAGGAGATTCTTGCGATAGAAATGCTCGGTGTGTACACAATAGTATTGCCTCAAGATATGAATGTCAATGCAATAATGGTTTGTCAGAATATTATAAAGGTATTTAACAATTAGTAAAATAGCTTTCATCTATTACAGGTTATTCAGGCGATGGCAGACGATGTATACCTGATGAGAACGTCGCCTGTAATTTTGTTAACAATTGTCATCAGAATGCGAGCTGTGCTTTCGATTTGAATTCACTTAAATATAAATGTCAATGTAATGCCGGTGAGTATAAGCCGTTCAACATAAACATTACAGCAAGTTTTACAAGTTTACAAAACTGCATGTCATTTCTTCATCTTAATTCTTGTTTAAAATCCATTTGAGAAAACCTTTTCAGCTTTTTTTTACTTTACAAATATAATAATGGAAATAAAATTGTTAACATATGGAAAAAAACTTTTGTAAACTTGTTTGTGCAGTAGTTTTGTAATTAATTTTATTGGAGATTTTGATGACAGATTTTGAGTTTTTATCAAATTTACATAACATAGAATTTTTTTTGAAGCCGATCTTATTTGCTTATTTGAATTTGACAGGATTCAAAGGAGATGGTAAAATGTGTAAACAGCAGATCCTATCGTGTAATCTTGTAAACAACTGTGATGTTAAGGCTGAATGTAAATATAGTTTTGATGCTCAAGGATATCGTTGTCAGTGCATGGATGGTAAGAAACATCGTATTAAAAAACATTAATCATTTTTTTCATGCTCATCAGCTCAAAACAGTCTGCCTTTTAAGCTGAGCTGACTGTGAGCTTAACGCACGTTATAATTGTATTGAACCTCATTATTGAAAGAAAGCTATTTTTTTTAACTTGAAAAGGGTTTGTTGGCGATGGTTTCAATTGTCGTTCTTTGAGAACTTGCAGAGAAGATCCATCAGTTTGCGATCCAAATGCCGAATGTTTATATATCGATCATTTACAGACTCATATGTGTCACTGTCGGTATGGCTTTGTTGGCGATGGCTTTGAATGTAGTGCTGCGCCACGACATGACGGCGATTATCTTATATTTACTCAAGGAATGTCTTTACTTCGAATACCTCTTGAGCCAACAAAAGAAAATGCGGGACAACTGATATTAACAAAACCGCATCAAATCCCAGCCGGTCTTGACGTGGATTGTTTGGAGGGATATGTGTATTGGAGTGATGTAGCGCATGGAGCCATATATCGTGCGATGTACAATGGCTCGCATGTTCATACCATTATTGGAGGTGTTCTGCGTTCACCTGAAGGTGTCGCAGTCGATTGGGTTTCGAGAAACATATACTGGACTGACTCTCTCAAGGATACCATCGAAGTGTCCAGAATCGATGGAACAATGCATAAAACACTCATAAGTGAAGGATTAGGTGATCCGCGCGGTATTGTTGTACACCCGGGCAGGTATTCATCGTATTCTTTAGTCTTTTAGTCATTTTATTCAATTAAATTATTTTCTGAAACAGTGGGAAAATGTATTGGTCTGATTGGAATCGTACGGGACCTAAAATAGAAGTGGCCAACTTGGATGGCACCGCAAGAACCGTATTTGTAAGCAATGATTTGGGTCTACCCAACAATCTTGCAATCGATTTCGATCACAATGACTTGTGTTGGACTGACGCAGGGCTGCATCGAATAGAGTGTATTAGTTTGCAAAATACAAACCGTCGTGTAGTTCACACTCCAACAGGTCTGCAAACAAATTAATTTGTTCAAAAAGCGTTAGAACTTATGATTGTTTTGATTTTTGGCTAACATTTAGCATATCCTTATGATCTGGCAATAGTTGGAAATTCCATTTATTGGACAGATTGGGAAATGTAAACCAATTCTTCCATTTATATGAATTGATTGTAATATTTCATTATTTTTAATTACAGAAAATTCATACAAAAAGTAGACCGAAACGGAGGAACACCCGATCCCTTAGAATTGCCATTAGGAGGAAATGGACGTCTTTATAGCATTGTCACAATTCCTCGTCATTGTCCGCGAATAAGTAACGCCTGTGCTGTCAACAACGGCGGCTGCAGACACTTGTGTTTGCCTAACGGTCGCGGACGTACGTGTATGTGTCCCGAAGACGTCAACGATTTAGAATCGTGTCATGAAAATCCCAAATAATTATAAAGACATTGATATAAACTTGAAATTAATAGATATTACACATCATTCTATTTAAGATTCAAACGTAAAACAACGCATAAATATAAATACGGATATTATAAACAAAACTTTTATTATCAATAAATGACTATTTCTTGTTTGAATTGTACGCAATTGAATAAATAATAATTTAAAATTTCTATTTAATTCCAACTTTTCCTAAAGTGGTGTCAGTTTTTGGATTAGCAGTTATTGACTGCACAGAAACTATGAGTTGATTAATTCTGGTTTGTAATTGTCTCAAGTCGTTCAAATACAATAGTCGGAGAACTTTAGCTGAATTGCTGAGCACTCTATCGGATCCTGTTTTGAAACCTATTGAACTCTCATCGATATTACGTTTAGTCGTGACACTCTTTCTCTCAGCCCTCGCATTATCTTTAGATTCCATTGAAAGCATATTTTTAATTAAGACACTGATAGCTTTCAAAGTGAGCAAATGATCGGTTGGATGTGCGGGCACTTTCATGAATTGCGCCAATTCTTTGATCCCATCTTTAAACTCATTGCTCTCGAAATCTAAGTTATCGATTGGATTGCTTTGTATTACTTGAGGCTCTCGTTTAAGGCTCTCTTCTTTCAAATCTTTATACTTATCGACTGTTTATTTGAAAAAATAACAAATAATTAATAAAAAAGATTTGAATTAATGACTGAAGAGATAACTCACTATTGTCTTCGTATTCAAATCTGACGGCAAGAGTGAGAATCCAGTCCAACACTAATTTGGTTTCATTTGCATTGAACGGACAGTCGATGTCTGATAAATACTATTCAATAAAAGAAAAGATTTAAATATTGAGAAATGACTAAAAATATGCGGAAAAGGAATCACTTGTTGGAAAGTTTTGTCCCAAAGATTATCGTCTAAATTGCGTAATAATTGTCTTTCTTCTATCTTATAGTGACGTATCTTTTGGTCCTCAAGCCATGCAATCACTTGTCGAAATTGTGTTACATCTTAAATATCAATTAATTGATAAAACATTTAATCATTTAATCAATAATTATAAGATTGAGTCAAATAATGGTTTATTTATAATAATGTGAAGACATGTCATAATTACCGCTGACATCGAATTTTTCGGAGTTATAATAGTTAAGTGATTGTAATTTTCTTCTAAACATACTATTCATTAATTTAATTATAATTTAATAAGACATTTAAATGTTATAATAAACTAATTGTTAATTTATATTTTTGTTGAATAATGTTTTACAAAAAATGCGCAGAATTTCAATCAATTACGTCTTGATAATGTCAATCATTTTGGGATTGAATAAAAGTTTGTCAATTGTCGAGATTGTGTCTAAACCTCAATAAGACAAACAAAGATTGACTTTTTGTTTGTCTTATTGAGGTTTAGACACAATTTGACTTTAGTTTCCAATTAAGGGTTAATTGTTGTACAGTTAAGATATTGTGAAACTTTTCTTACATTTCTATATAAGTTAACACATAATGATTAGAGAAAGTGAAGGCAACAATAGGTATAACAAGATATTAACCCAAAAAAACACTTCAATATTTAATTGACAAACACTTGACAATTGAGAACAAAATCATATGAATGACACTGATTTGCAATTACAGTAATAGTATTTATACTTGTAATTTGAGTCACAATTCAAAGGTTTGGGATAGAAATTGTATTCAAATTATAGTTATTATTCAAGATTAAAGCAAAGTTTGAGCTTTGGTTAAAAGATGTCTTTGATTACAAAGTGCTGACAATATAATGAATTGGAAGTGCATCTGGACATTAAAGCGTAAAATACATACAAAACTGATCAAACATTCAATACAAGTGCTGTAGGACTCGTCTCAAAGCAATTCTTTATATTAGACTTAAATAATTGATTGACTAAATCAGTAAACCTGATATGCTGTATATAATGATTGAATATCTTATGTATTGTTAGTGACCAATAGTGTTCTCAACTTTAATAATCCTGAATCTGTTGAACTGAAGCAAAATATACTGAAGAATCTGTTGAACTGAAGCAAAATATACTGAACTTTGCCTCTACTCTTACTAAATGTGCAGTTACTTTGATGTTCAACCTCTGCATAAAGTGCATAATAAATATTGATTATCTTAATATGCATTATCTGACACATTCTCGCTTACAAAAAGTGTTAAAAAGTTGTCTGAATGCTAATTAAAATTCATTTATCTGTTTGATATGCATGTTCCTGATCCACAAACTCACAAATCTTAATCTCAAAGTCTCTCAAAGCCTCTCTTTCTGAATTGAACACTCATTTTATGCTATTATAAGAGAGAAGAATTGTATTGCACTTTAGCCTCTATAAGATTCGCTCATTATTTCTAAAAGATTGGACATCACATCCATTCATCGATTGAATGCTTTTCTCTTAATAAACATTATCGTTGGTATTATTATACAGTAGTTTATTATTAACAACAATTCTTGAACAATATGTCTATTTATATAAGAAAAATGTAATGTCAGTATAACCTTTCATAATAACAACATTAGTATTGAATCAATAAAAGAGTATATTCTTCTATTAGAAGACAGTTAAGCTCTTGTCTTGAGAATATCACTGCCTTTTACGTCATTCTCTTCTCAATTTGCAATCATTTTAATAAAAGTAAAACAAAGCATTTCTACTGTTAAACTTGAAGTTAGGGTCCAATACTTAGATTCCATATTTGAGCTTTGGGTGG
>JAQFZT010001415.1:0-15349 GCA_034696325.1 Camisiidae sp.
CAAGTTATTCAACTTATAATTATTATTTTTATTTGTGTACAATTAGCGAAAACTTAAATTACAAAAGTTATTATAAGTTACATTTAAATCATATTCTAATTTTGATTATCAAAGTTTCCAATTTGTTCATTTGCAATCATTATTAGTATCCAAATACGTCATTCCAGTTTTATTTATCAGATCAATCTTACTTTCATTTAATTATTCATACAATCCATCAGTCCTTATATGTTTCAAGATTTTATTTCACTCTTTTTAGAGACTTTCAAAACAAACAAAATCGTTGATACGCGAATTGAGTGCAGGCACATAGTTCTTGATTCTCAATTTATTGGCCTCTTTTTCAATAACAAATACTAACCAAAGTCTGGCTGTATTTTCTAGAAAAGAGATACCTTTGAGTTGATCTATTTTTCACTTTATTTATTTATCTATACTTCTAAACCGAAGAGACTGCACAAGTTTTCAATAGACCCTTTGTATAAGTAGTATAAGGAAGAAATTGATTTGACGCTAAGTTTCTAAAGTTTTATATCAACTTCAAATCAGAGTTCATGTTATTTTGCAAAATGATCCCAATATTACAGGAAACGTATTTAAGTTGGAATAACATATGTCGATAGATTGAAAAGGAGAAAACTTGTGAATAACTTTCATATAAAGATAGAAAATATACATTTAACTGCTTTGAAATGATAGATTTATGACTAATATCTAACAAATTATTTTATGATAAGATAAAATCTGATTGATTTGAAGCACTTTTATTGAATCATAAAACAAAACATCAACTGATAGCAAATGTGATGAAAAATATCAATGATATAATGAGAGGAACCTTAACTTCATTGAATTTCTTTTAAAACAGAGTCGAGCCTATGATAACGAGGGTTTTCTTTTGCCTTATAAGCAATCAACTTATTTACAAAATGCTATATACATTTCCTATTCACAAAAGCTCTTCTTTACAATTTCTGGACATACATTCCATTATACGAAATACAGATACTATATATTGTCAAAGCTCTAATCAGATCAAGTTGACGAAAACTTATGGTCAAAACAGCAACTTATCTTTGCTTCTGTTTAAAGTATCTTTTTGTGATTGATTTTATTTCAATTCATGTCACTCTAATTTATTGAGTTTTTATATTTAATAATTTAGTATTTCCTCAATTGATGTTCGAGATAAACAAAATATTTGCTTGAATTTGCTTTGATTTGCTTGAAAATAATCAGTTTTTAAGATTCTTTCAATCATATGTGAGCAAGAGATCGGTTTGAACCAGACTTTGTCAAGGTCTCAAACTCCAGGGGGTTCAGAAATTGATTTTTTAGAAATATGGGAATATGACAAAACTCCTCGGATTTGATAGACAATTTTTTCGCCAATTTTTCCCTGCGTAAACGATACATATCCGGATCTTTTTTTAATATTGGGCTTTGAAAAAAGGTTTCAATCATTGGATATAACGGTTGATGCGCCAGATATGTCATCCCATATAAATGGTAGATTTTTCAATCTAAAGCTTACGTACAATTTAATGCTTTCCCTAAAATTCTATCCAATTCTTAAACTTTTTACTATAGATTTTAAAGTTCCATAAATTATTGATGTTTTTTAATTCACATTTTCATTTAAAACTCAATTAGAATTTTCGTGATAAGTTAAATAAAGATATGCACATCAAGCAAAAGCATTATGAGATCCAGCATTCAATTCTCATTTTGCGACAATTTAACACTTCATTAATACTGAAATGATAAACTAGTTGTGGTTTGATTTTTTGTCACTGACTGTCCAATTAATGACCACTAATTTATGTGAAAAACTATTTTTTCATGAAGTACTGTAGCCAAAATGGCCAAAAAGGTAAAGGGGTATGTTTTGGCCGAAATTGGCTGATGGTCAAAGGTCAAAGTCAAAGGTCAAAGTCAAAAGTCAAAGGGGGACCAACATATATTTCGATGAGTCATAGCAAAAATCGGTCGATTGTACAAAAACAAAGAGCGGACAAAGGTATGGTTTTAGCATTTTCCAAAATCCAGGTAGGGTTCAACCCACCTGACCCCCTGCCTTAACAATGACTGGTTTGAACCCTCCCCAATAAAATAGTGAAGTTGTAAAAACATGCGTTGAAGATGCGCAGAGCATGAATATCACCTTAAAATGTTTGAAATCTAAATAAATGATCTCAGAAAACCGGAGAGTTATTCAACCCCTTCATAAAATTCGATAATTTTCTCATCTATTCACTGTCTAATTTAAATTGTTTTAACCATTGCCTAATTGATGACTACGTCTAACTCATCATTCAAATGTAACAGATTTTTCAGCTCAAAACAATATTTGAGAATATCCTCAATTTTATTTAATCTATATATTAATAAATAATTACCTTCAATGGTGAAGAAACACATAATGTATAAAAAATCAATAAATTGAATTGTAATTGTTACTCAATCGTAAGCATAAATGATTGAAAACTTGTACATAAGTTAATATTATAAACAAAATAATTACAAGTTTTGTAAGAATATTGAATGACAATTAGGTTCCAAATAAAAAGTTATTATGAAACTAGGATGAGTTGATAAATACATTTTTCTACTGAATTAAGTTGTTTTAACCCTTTGAAGTTAAATCTGAAAGTACAGGTAAAGCACAATTCAAAGAAATTGGTTCCACTTTAATAGTCAATGCATTAACTTGTAACAATGTAACTCGTAAACTGTACTCTCAGATCAATTTAGACGGCAGAAACCTCTAACTAAATATACCTATAAATATGTAAATTTATATAATAAATTTATATAAGCATATTTAGTTAGAGGTATCTACCTTCTAAATTGATCTGACTCTCTACCTTACAATTGGCTTATACAAAAATGTATTTAAAAATCAATAACATACATTTGCAGTTTTCAATCATGACATACTTTTCATGACATAGGGTTAAAACAACAATTTAGAATAAAATTAAAACTTAATTAAATTACTCATACAATTATGAATATCAAAATGATAATATATCTAATTAGTTTCACCCCAATCTCTATTTTATTGTTTGGTTAAGAGATTTAAACTTATATAAAAAGTACAACAATTAGTACACTTCATGCAGACCTTTAATTAAAATTGGTGTTATATTGTTAAACATTGGCTGTCATTAGTATGCAAAGGACTGCTTAAACTGAATAATTATTTACAAAAAGCAAGAGTAAAGTAGATAATTATTTTGATTTAAACTAACTAATCATTAATATTAAGGCTATACCTCATTTTACTCTATCTCAAAATCTCCAAACCTTGCTTTCAATCACCTCAATAACTAATTACCAAAACAAAATCATTTCAACTTCAATATATCAAATCAATAAAACAAATATAAAATAATATTTTCAATTCAATCAAGAATAAGCTCAAGTTAGTTCATAATCAATACTACATTTTTGGACTTCAAATCTTCAATATTCAGACTTTTGGGGATTTTCCTCAACAGAAAATTAAGGTTTATGTCAATTATCATATCTATAGTTCTCTTTAATGTAAATTTACGAGAAAAATAGTCTTATTTTATAGATATTTTATATTTATTCATTTAATATATTTAAGTTGAAATTAGTTTCTTTTGGGTTTAGTTTATTACTGTACTGTTTGAAAATGGGATAATGTTTTTGGAAATTAATTATTGAGGGCATTGAAAATATGGGCATTTTAACAAAGAGCATAACGAGTTGCTCCCAATATAAAAATAGCAAACGTTTCACACAATTCTAAATCTGTTAAGAGTTCTCAATTGAAAACTTCATCAAATTCTAGATTTTTTCAATATTGACTCTAGTTATGGGTCAGTATTACAAAAATAACTTAATGAATGAATGTCCTCAACATTTTTTCAACTTTTCAAGCAATAAAGTAGAAAGTTTAACATTTTATCTGAGATTTAATAAACTATAATATCGTTTCCAACAATTGAGTTTAGTTTTTACTTGTTTTCCATTTAATCAAATTTCCAGCTATTTTTCAAGAATAAAAGTTTGAATAAAAATTTATTTGTGCTCAATTCAAAAACTTATTGAGAATTTCTTTATAATATGACTATATTTTTCAATGAATAGCTCTAAAACAAAGAATATTCATGAAATTCAATACAATCAAAAAATTATGTTAAAAATAATCGCTTAAGAGATAACAGACAATAAGAACACACGATTAATCCAAAACATCTTCTTTTATGTTCCTTAATCATAAAGGCTTAATATCCTGAAACACGTCAAACGCAATAAAAGTAACGAAAGGCTAACTATTATTGTTATTTTGAAGGCCCGAAAAATTATGTAATTGAAAGGAATTGAATTATGCGAGTATTCATGTGAACAAATGATTACAGGAATGAAATTATGCCATAATTTCACTATTAATAAGAGATCTTCAATACAAATAATTATTATTTATGTTACTTTGAGTTATATTAGAATAATAGTCACTAAACTAACAAATTATGTCTAATTTATTAATTTTATATTGAGTTTAAATAAAAATTTTGAATATCCAGAAATGATTGAGGAATTTGCAAAACATAAATATCTCAATTCATAAGTTACAAAATTCTTTTAAATAAGTCATTATTTAAAACAATATCTAAATAATATATCGAAATCGGATCTAATCAATCGTAATTTGTAGACTTTATTTGAAATTAAATTTTTTCCTGAGATTCATCTGTTTTACAGCTTCAAGTTTGTAAAATTGAATAAACTTTTTTATTCTTCTGAAAAATTCTTACAAGAGTCGCTAAATTGATTTCTATCAATTGATAGAATAAGTTTGAAATTTTGAAACCTTTAATAAACTAGTATTGTTGGATAAAAATTGCAATCACTCTGTTTTTCAAGTCTAGCAAAGGGAGGTCTTTTTGGCGTTAGTCTAGGAATTAAATAAAAACTATATGAATTCGTATGCGTTGACTACCTTAGAAAGAATATACTAATTTACTGCCAATGGGCTGTTGTACACTCATTAGAAGATATCCCTACCATTCAAATTAATAGTTGGGTGGAGTCCGGAAGACGTGCTAAGAATTTTTTGATCTACATATATATTTTTTGAATCCTTATTCAATGTGGATCTCAAATATAAAATTTCAGGTAAGGTTTCCTACATTTGAAGAAGTTACGCCCACTTTAAAAACAAATTCCTCATACGAGCTCATGTTAAAAATTTGTAATATTTATTGCTGGGCTTCTATGGGCAAAATATTTCCTCACACCCCACCCCTAATATGATACATCGTTGGATTCAGTTTGCCATGCTGAATCATTTGATATATTACATGACCAGATCCGACATGGAACTGACCACTGCTGGTCGATTGACTTATAAGTTATGATATTTTATGATATGCCATCACAGTTAAACTGAATTCAATCGACCAGTTCCATGTCGGATCTGGTCAAATAATATATCAAATGATTTAGCATGGCAATCTGAATCCAACGATGTATCATATAAGGGGGTGGGGTGTCATGAAAAAATTTTGCCCATAGAAGCCCAGCAAAAAAAATTACAAATTTTTTAACATGGGCTCCTATGAGGAATTTGTTTTTAAAGTGGGCGTAATTTCTCGAAATGAAGGGGACTCAACCTGAAATTTTATATTTGAGATCCACATTGAATAAGGATTCAAAAAATATATATGTCGACCAAAAAATCCTTAGCATGTCTTCCGGACTCCACCCGAAACATGCTTTCATTTATTTATCAAATGACTTATCAACTTAATTTCATAGTTTTTTTGTCACATTCGGATTGTGATGAATGCTATTCTATAAGTTCTTTAACTTTTAACTCCTATAAGATCTAAAACATTAAGAACTGGACAGTTAAATGTTCAGAAAAACAATTAAATTTTTGAGAATATCGAGAAATAGTCTCGTCTGGATCGAGATTGGCGTCTCGAAGCGAATAATTTTCTCGAATCGAGAATCTCATTTCTGAAAAATAATTTCTCAAAAGTAATTTCTGAAAAATACTCAGCACTAGTCTTGACACAATCGAAATGAGTTTATGGAAAATATTTAATTTTGCAGAAGACATGATATATTTGAAGGGACTTTATATAAGAGCTGAATTATGCGACATAATGTGATCACATAGTTTTTGGGGCTTTGCTTTGTTATATCAAAACAAAATCCCATCAAATTTTTATGAATATAATAATCGATGAAACAGTGAGCGGTCAACACCTCTACTAAACTCCAAAGCGTTTAATTATAAAAATAAATAAATAGAAAAAATGGCGACAATTTGGCGATGATTTGGTTGAAAAAATAGAAAAATACTCATAAAATAGTTAATAAGTTGAAAATAATGTTTAATAAAATAGTGTTTAATTAGATATAAAGCAATGTTTAAGTTCGGCTCTCGAAAGGATGTGAACTGTGATTACAAGTGTGCGATCAGACTATTAGATGATAATGAAGTCTTACAAACTGAGTTCAAAGTAATTACAACTTATTTTTATTTTAACTAACATTTTATAATTTATTTATTAACTAATATTCATTTAAAGCGTGAACATAAGGGCCAGTATTTGCTTGACTTTATTTGTAAAAGTCTTAACCTCATAGAACGCGACTATTTTGGGTTACGTTTTGTCGATCATAACAAACAACGGGTCAGTACAACAGTAGTTACTATTATTATATCAAGTCATTCATCAATTATTATTTCTATCAATTCCTTTAGCAGTCACTCACTATTTCATTTATAATTCATTTTATGCTCAATTTTATCATACAAATTGTGTTAAGCGATTCATATCATTCTCATGAGTTTAAATCAATTTTATTAATATTTTTGTCAATAACTTTTCAGTTTAAACTTTAATTAACTTTTAGTTTAAAACCACTTTTCTATCTATATTTCAAATATAAGGTGAAGAAACATATTTCAATCAACTTTTATACAACTTAATAACTAATACTTAAAATACAGTTTAAAGTAATAGAAAAGTATAACTTGTATTAAATTGAATGTATGTATTGGTTGCAGAATTGGTTGGACCCGACCCGAGCATGCATTAAACAAGTCAAAGGTCAGTGTAATTGAGACGCTTTTTACTAATCTAATATTGAATGTGTCAATAGGTTTGGATCCAATCGTGTTTTGTTTTCGAGTCAAGTACTATCCGGCAGATCCTTCTCTTCTAAAAGAAGAAATTACTCGTTATTTTTTATATTTGCAACTAAGACGTGATTTATTACACGGAAGACTATATTGTTTACCTTCAGACGCAACTATTCTTATGGCTTATGTTATTCAATGTATTCAGAGCTGAGTTCAAAGACTTTCAATTCAAAACTGAATTTATTGTTCATTAATTACAGCAGAATTAGGCGATTATGACCCGGAAGAACATGTCGGCAATTATATCACTGACTTTAAGTTATTACTCAATCAAAACTCTAAAATAGAGGCGAATGCTATGGAAATACATCAAAATGAGATGAGAGGACAAACGCCCGCTGAGGCAGAGCTTAATTTCTTGAAAAAGGCATCTCTTCTCGAAACCTATGGTTTAGATCCACATCCAGTTAAGGATCATAAAGGAAATCAACTTTATTTAGGGGTTAATCACTCGGGAATTCTGGCATTTCAGGGCAGTCGCAAAACTCATCATTTCAAGTGGTAATGATTTATTTGCTCTAAATATTTATTATTATTACTTTTTATACTTTCTATTTTGATAATGTATGAAATAGTATACGTTTATAAATGATATTTTTTGTTTGTGAACAGGTCTGAACTGCAGAAAATAACATATGAGGGACGAATGTTCATCGCCCACTGCATTGTCAATGATGTATAAATACAATCTAAACATTTTAAATATTCATTTAAAAAAAACCATTTATTCTTTTCATTTAGAAAAAGCATTTAATTGGTTTCAAGTGTCCCAATATATCTGCGTGTCATTACCTCTGGAGATGTGCTGTTGAACAACGATATTTCTTTACAATGAATTCTTCACGTGATATCCCATTTGTAACGACTGGCGGAGGAATATTCTCAAGAAGTTGTAAATTGCGATATAGGTATGAATCGATTCAATATCGAAAGAATAACTTTATTTATTTTATGTTTAAATTAATTTGAAAAAATGTTCTGAAATATGAGATCACAAATAAGTCTAGTTTCCATTCTATAGCAAAAACTATACGATATCACGGAATAAATGGTATCATTTTTAGTATTTTTGCTTATTTGTGGTGTTTTTCAGTTTTATTTCTATTTTTATTCTAATGATATGTGTTTTGTTCACTGATATAATAGCGGACGCGTTGAGAGAGAAATAATTGAAGACATGAAAAGAGTGGATAGAGTTTCAGCAAATATACATCGAAGCTATTCTATCACATCAGCGCCGCCTTCTATTCGCACATTAGGCCGATCTAATACGGCTCCGCTGCCTAATAACGAATCTCCAGACCGTTCCGCTGCTTATTATCATAACAAAGGTTTGTCATAACAAATATTTTTGTTTTGTTTTCCAATTTTAAATTAATTCCAAAATAATTGCTTCAGTTGTTCCATATCTTAATTATTCAACACTTTCTGAGCCGTGCGATGACGGACATAATGTACATGAAGAACAGCCCAATACAAACGTTTCATTGCCTCCATCTTTAGACCCTTTCGATGAAGAAGATTGGGATATATCGATGGCATCGAGTTTGCCCACAGAGTTCGACTTAAGACCAGACTTGACCCCAACCGGTGAAGAATCTCAAACCATTTCGTTTGAGACCCCAGTGGTTCGTTCGTCTCCCTCTCACTTGACCGCAAACGGAACCGATTCCGACGAAACATTCGAACAAATAAGTGATATTATTGACCAAAATCTAAATCCTACTCAAAGTAAAAGTTCAATTATTCGTTCCGCAACTCTTCCTAATAAGCCATTAACCAAACTCTATGTGATTGTTCGCACCTCTATTTTGAGCTCATTACTTCTCATGTTATTATTTCTGTGCCTTTGCGTTCTCATTATTGAATCGGAATCTGATCTGTTTTCGCATTTAAGAAAATTGCCAGAACTGGTCATTTTGAGACGTGATTATTACGAACCCTTTAAAGATAATATTTTGCATTCAATCGGCAGATGAGTCCCAATCAATCCCATATTTATATACAATTCAAATCAATTCAACCAAAAAACTAATTTATTAAGTGATGGAATCTTGTAATCGGGGATTGAAAAATCGGGTCTCACTTTAGATTCTTTCCACTTGAAAAATTTTCTCAACCTCTGGACCGACTCTTAGACCCGAGTGTTGTCCTAAAGTAAACTTGTCTTGAGTCGAGTGAAAGTCTATTTGAAGTTGAGTCACATGATTGAAAAAGTTTTAATTGCATTCACGAGACTCACGTTCAGTCAAGGTTTGGTAGCACTGATTAATAGCCACCGTATCATTAGTGAACGTGCTTTGCAATTGTGTTATGTAAAAGTTACTAATTTTTCAATAAAACATTTTCCATTAACGCAAGTTATAATCAAATAGATCTATAAAACTATTAGTTTCTCACTAGTAGTTCAAAATGTCTGCTTTTCTATAGAAATCATTTCTTGATCTCATGTGTCTGTTCTATGAATCCTTGCAATCAATCTTCAAATAAAGAATCGAATTGAGTCATCTTATGATTCTTGAGTCTAATATTAGTTTGAATTTTAACACTGAAATAAGCTCTAAAGTCAGTCTCGAATTTTCAATCCCGAGCTATTAAAGGCTTTAGTTGTGATGTGAGGCTTATATTGTTGTATCGAATCAATGTTGGGTTTGTACTGCAGTGGTTCCCAATCAGTGGTACGCTTAAGCTTTTGAAATATTCAAAATCAGATAAAGTTAAAAATTTGAAATTCTGAGCCTTGAAAAAAATGTAATTTTGACACCAGTTGTACGCAAAGCAAATAAAATTGGAAACCACTGCTGTACTGTACTCTCTAACCCAACAAAATATTGTTAAAGAACGTGATGGACAACAATAAGCCATATATAACAACAACTAAAGCCATATTATCTACTTATTTAGTTATCTCAATATAATAATGAATTTAAATAACTTTTTGGGTGCATTTTTCCTCAATTGATTGACCGCATGGGAAAAGGAAACTTTCATTTACTAATTGTTACCCTTTTTAGGCTTCTATTAAGACTTAAAAGTAAATGTTATGTTTGACGTAATCATGAAAGCATTGATGTTTTGTTGAATCTTTTAAACCATTATTCACTATAAAAAGGGATAAAAATCATGATTTGTAAGTTTCCCTTCACATGCAGTCAATTAATTATATTTAATTGTTTTATTCAAATATAAAAAATATATTTAAATAACAAATTCATATAAATTTACTTATAATTAGCACCAAAACAGACAATCGTAAATGTTATAAAAATATTCTTAAATTCAATTTTACTACAATTCAAATGTTAAGAATTTATTTGTTACTTAATATAATCGAATTCTATTTAAAAATTTGTGAATTTTTAACAAAATATAAATGCAATAATATTTACATATCAATCGGTGACGGAATTATTTGTTTGTATTATTTCTTCTATTAAAGTTTGAACCGTACATTCCAAAGCGGAGGCAATGTCTTCGAGTGGGCACTTCTCAGAAATTTCAGGCACATGTATGAATGCAGTTCTTCCAGAGTCTTGTTTTAATGATGAATAGAATATGTATTCGCACAAAAACCTTTGAAAGTGTAAGTCTATTATAAGTATTGTAATATCGAAGAATATAATTCAATCAAACCTTCCAGCGTTTGATGACATGACTGCTGGCATTCTAATTAAGCCGTCTTGAAATCGTTGGTTGACTTTTTGACACACTTTCGGAATATTTATTTTACTGGTAACGAGAGCCAGAGAGTCATTGGGTAAACTTTTCTCGCATTTATGTTCATTAGAAACGCGAACCACATCTGGAGTGATTTGTTTGTTTGGGATGCGTCCAAATACATCAGGTTTTGTATATAATGAACGGTCGTCAATGGCACGGGTTTCTAATGTAATACATTGAGCCATACATGAGACACCGCAGTGAACCACTAACTGAAAAGTAATCATTCACAATCAAATCAAACATTTTCTGTCACACTTATGCCAAATACCGATGGCTTATAATCAGACCAGATTTGAGCGACATATCGGTCCACGTCATCGTAAGCGACAGGTATTTCCTTAATTATTAGTTTAACATTTTCTAGTTTCAAAAGTTTGACGGATTCCCACGAAGAGTTCACTTTGTAATCACGGAAAAGACCAAACCCTTCAATAGAATAACAATTCATTTAAATCTTAGTAATTATAACATTAGTTCTCAACATCCCAAAAAGTTTCTCAACAAACTTATAATTACTTATCCAAACATTTGGGCATAAAAATCAATTTAAAAATCTTTTATAGAATTTAATTATTTAATATGATTACTATTCTGTGAAATTTATTCTCGAGTAAAGGCTTGACTTTTGACTTCTAAATAATTTGAAAATTATATCAATGATTATATAATTAAATTAGACTGCAATCAGAATACAAGTTAATTGAATATGAAATACAATACCTGTGACAACAATTGTTGGCAAATCTTCATTAAGTTTGGCATTTAGACCGTCGCTCACAATTGAATCATTCAATTGAGACATTATTTGAAATTTTTGAAATATTTCCAATTGGGTTTATTATGAAAACTGATAAGTGATTAGAATCTATTTATATCAGTTTTTATGAAATTAGAGCTACTTTTTATGAAACTATTTAGAGCAAAGTCCAGTACAAACTGTAGCAAAACATTCATAAACTATTTCATATTAAATACTTATCAAATATTTAAAAAACAGGAGTTTTGTTCTCAATAAAGTTAATCTAAATATACAGTAAAGTTATTATGATTTGAACTGACTGTAGATCACTTGTAAAATAAAACTTCAACGATATCTTATCAAACTTTTCTCATGGAATAAACCTTAAAAACAAATTCTATGACAAAATCTGGTTGAATGAAATTGAAAGCCATTCAAGTTTGATCCTTTGATATACTATTTGAATATTTACCTTCCCTTAAGAAATGTGTAAACATGACTAGAGGCCCACACCTGAGAAATGTTATCAATACTGAAGCCGTGAATAAAATAAGTTTTCTTACATGAGTTCATACATGTATAACAACATGAAATAATTTTTTCAAAAATAGTTAATCAACAAATTTATTGAATATTTTCTTTTAAAATTAAAATTGAGACAAAATCTAATGATATATTAATAGATTTGAATAAACTCGGGTTTTAAGTATTATTATTATATAATTTAAAATTAATTCACATGAAATTTATTATGATTTCAAAGAGTTGTTTTGATTGTCGACTTGAAATATATTACAAAACGAGAATTTAATTTACATTTGAGGACCAATAAGTTATAGAAATAAAAGGAGTTTAAGTGTCGACAGCGGGCAAGCATTTTGAGTCATTTTGTTTCAGCTGCAAAGTTGGCGAATCGACCCTTAATTGAATTTTATTGCTGTCGTGGTTTGCTTTGTCCTCATAATGATAGGGCACAAAAATACGCAATTTTGTGGAATCATCAGAAGTTGACTTGTTTTTCACAAATGAACTTTTGATCTGCATATTATTGCTTTCATATCTTGTTTGAGATTTAAGTGATGATGAGCTGTGATTACTAGCTATATATCGGGGAATAAGACTTGGCTTAACAGTTGGTGATGTGGGAGAAACCATAACCATTCCTTGTCTTTTTTCACTCCCTTTTTTCCAGGGCGTTCTCATCGGTGACGTTCGACTTCCCAAATCACCATTTATTACTTCAGATTTATTATTTTGAGATTTGGATTCATTCATAAACTTCGTTTTCAGACTCTCATACTTTGATTCTTCAGATAACACTTCGTTCTCTACAGTTGTCACAGGACTTGAATTTGCATTTTTCACGTAAGAAACCGATGAATTGTTTTCGTGAGAATACATTTGATTAGTTTTTTCCGCTTTTTCAGAATATGATTGGCTTTTGAATTGATATTTATTAGTGTTATCGGTAATTATTGGCAAAATAGTGAGTGAGGAAAGAGATCCGTTATCAGTGGAGTCAGGCCACGCCTGAACAAACTCCGATTCATTCGAATTTCTAGTAAAACTGTGCAAATTATGTTCAAAATTAATTGATTTTGAAGTTGAATGCAATAAGAATTCATTGTTAGTCTTTTCGTTAGTCTTATCGATAATTTCAGACTTATTTACTTCAACTTTCTCAGAAACCTCTTCAGCACTGGATTTATCGATTTTTATGGAATTCAATTCATTACTCTTGGATTCAGTAATAAAATGTAAATTCGTTGAGTCATTAGAGGATAGAGTTTTTTCTTCTCCATCACAAGTATATTTGGTCTCCGTTTGAATCGATGAGTTTATTTCTTGATTGAGAGTTTGACTCTCTTTACTATCTCTACTATCTTTACTTTCTTTACTTTCTCTACTTCCTCTACTTTCTCTACTATTTGGTCGATAAGAATGCAATGTATTTTTCGTGATTTCAATACCACTCAATCGATTCGCCGCTTCAATGCTTTCATTGACGTCGACGTTATCGTAAATAGATATCGATCTCTGGAGTTTACTTTGTTCTGTGGAACTAAACAAAAAAGTTGAAACAAATATGAATAAAAATGTTTTAGAAGAATGAAAATAAATGAATTACTCGATATCGAAATCTGAAACACTTCCGGGTTCGCTTCCAGTCCTCGACGTCTGGGCGAGTGATACAGAATCACTTGGTCTTAATATAATACTTCCCACTATACTTTGATCGTCATTTAATAATGAGTTTCTGTGATCGGGAGACAAAATCAGTCCGAAAGGTCGAGATGGCAGCTCAGACTGTGTCGGGCCGTCCAATGGAATAAGCATTGAGTGTCTCCTATTAAAAATTTTAATTTCATCTCAAATTCTTACAATCCAACGAAAATATTTGATAAATTATTTAAACTAAGTTCAGTTTTATTTATAACTAATTGAGTTAATTGAGAAATACCTCAATTCTTGAATAGATTGTTGCAAAGCACTGATAGCCTGGTCGTCGTGATACCCGAAATCTTTTTCGAGCTCTATTTGAAGGAATTCTATCAACTGTTCCATTCCTTTTCTCAATAATGACCCTAAAAATGATTGATTAGATGAATAAAATGTTGATTAAAAGAAATGAAGCTTACTTTTATGGAGCTTTAGTAATGTATAACTCATTCCTGTTAATATTATTTCTCCGTCTAATAGGAAACAATCCCATAATCTATTAATAAATTGTACATTTTATTCTAAATGTAACGAATAATAAATTTTTTTGTCAACAATTGAAAAGAGTTCAGAGAAATTCAATTGTTGTTATAATACCTTAAAGTTAAAGAGAAAGGAACTCTATCCAGAAAACATTGGAAAAACCATTTCAACGTATAAAGAGTAGAATCGATATCATATTTCTATAAACATAATTGATTTATTAGTTTTAATTAAGAAGCAATTGATTGAGCAATACTTTGAAGAGTTTGGATAATTTTGGCAAAAATTTCTGAGTAACCAAATCGTGATGTCGGGCAAAACGAAGCAATTTAGGAAAACCAGGAATGAAAAATCCTAACAAATTATATGAAACTTATTGAAAAAACATAATTCAATTGAGTGCCTGCAATACATACCGTGCATCGCATGCCTCTCATCAGACATTAACACCGATAGCGACCAAAAGGCATCCTATTTTTCAAAACATTTTAATCATTTTCTCAAATGGTTTTACAAATTCTTAATACCTCTTCATTCATATACATGAGAAGTAGTGCTGCGATTTGAGACATTCCCTGACAATAACCGATTTCCTAATGTGGAAAACAATTATCAATTATAAAGTGAGAGAAACTATCGAATGGAATGTAAAGACTCACAGAATTATATACACTATAGGCTACCAATACTTTAAATAACATTTGCTGTTTAGTATTGTATCGCTCTCTAAACATAATATGATTTCGATATGTTCTGTTCACATCCAGATCTATTTGTCGCACATCTGGCGAGTGCTCTAATCCATAGATTAACATTTCTGAATACTTTCCTTAATTATGAAATTATTGATTAGAAATAATAATATAAAAACATGAAAAATCCAATTTTATGCATACCATCCTGTTCTTGTTTAACTCTATTTATATTCAAGAGTCGTGACCAAACTTCGCCGCGAACTGCGTTTGGAATTCCTGTTTTTCATTAAAAAAAAA
>JAQFZT010001416.1:0-15345 GCA_034696325.1 Camisiidae sp.
TTGTTTCATTCAATGATTGTTTCAATCATTTGTTTCATTTAATCATTTGTTTCCATTGAATAAAATATATGTTTAATGTTTAACAGAGGAATACGTGGCGTGTCAAACGTGTCGTTCACCCGACACTATATTACAGAAAGAAACGCGTCTTTTTTTCCTTCAATGCGAAACATGTGGATCGCGACGATCTGTCACTAACATTAAAAGTGGATTCCAAGCGGTCACTGGAAAGAGAGCTGCCATTCGAGCCAAAACAGCTTAAATCTAACTTTCAATTATCGCTAAACTCTGTTTTTCAAATAAATGGCATGTTTTCTATAACAAAATATCTCTATTGTATAAAAATCAGTTTTATATCAAACATTTTTTAATCGAATTTAGTTTTCACTATTATTTCATTCAATTGAAATCTATTAAAAATCCTAACAGTATATGAGTGAACGTTTGGTTTTCAATTCGTATGTTTGTTGTGGAGAATATGCCTTCAATTTCATATTTGTTGACATTTATTTGACTAATATTTAACTCCTATTATATTTTACACTAAAATATTGATATCAGAATTTGATTGTTTACAACAGTTAATGTAATTAAAGTGTGTATTGTATCGAAAGTTATTTATAGGAAAATAAAACTGAGTTTGAGTTAAATTAACTTTCAATCTCTTTGTCTATAGTCTTCCAAACGTGGATCAAAACATTTTCTTTATAATTATGGTATTCTTTACACTACTCTTCAAAAAATAGACAAAATTAAAACTTTATACAATTTAATTGTAAGAAAAATAGATAAATTGAATACAAGTTAAAATAATTATAATATAGTTATACAGTATTTATTAAACTTTAAAATTAAATAATTTTATGAATTTAGTTAATGACTAGAATTAAGTGATAATTACTTCTTAGACACCGAGGATTTAACGGCACTCGATTTGCCACTCGGGACGGCCGACATCTTTGAACGAACTGACATTTTTGAAGGACTTGTTCCGCCCAAACTCGAACCCGCGGCCATTTTGGAACCCGTTTGACTCCCACCGGCACCTCTGACTGATATCTGACTCGGACTCACTTTAGATCCCGATCCCATTTGACTCGGACTTACTTTAGAGCCGCCAGCTTTCCCGTCAATCTTGGCTGCACCACCATCTGCAGCTGCAGCCGCCGCCGCATCCTCACCTTCTTTGCCTGCTTCGGGATCTTCTTTCTTTTTACGCATTGCCATTACAGCGATCAAAGCGATAATAGTGAGGACAATCACCACCACAATAATTACAATTATGATCCACATTCCGCCTCCTTTTTCTTCATCGGATTTCTCTGTTCCGGCACCTGATTCGGGCTCTTTTGGTGTTTCTATAGGACCTTCTGATGGCACCACAGGAACATTTGTTTCACCGGTTACGGGACCACCTGTTGGGGCCACACAATCGTCACCAAATTTGAAGAACTCTTTAGCGACGGAAAGACCGCTATCTTTCTGAGTGAGAATTTTTCCCTCATAAACCGAATTGATGTTCAATTTAAAGACTTGATTATTTTGAAACATGAGTATGTAGTGACCGTCTATGAGAGTAGTGCCGTCGACCTCGTCGACAGTATTCAAATCGGTTTTTGGTCGTTGTGAAAAAGTGTTCGCGTATTCGTCTGGTTTATCGCAAAGAACTGTGTAGTCGACACCCGCATAGTATTCGCCTTGAATCACATATATTTGCGTCAACTTATAGACAAACATGGAGTCAATCTGTTTCGTCCAATCGACTTGTGCCACACCAATAGTGCGATCTGTACTGTACTCAACGGGTTTTTTCCAAGTAAAGTCTCTCAGATCGAAAATCATAATTCTATTTTTCCCGTCATCTCCCATTTCCACCAAATAGATCTCCGTTTCTTCATGTTTAGGTCCTGAAGTCTTGGCGTCTTTGCATGCTTTCAGTGTATTCTTATAAACGGCTGCGTCTCCTCTCTTGAACCCATTGGGAAGTGGTTTCGCTTTATCTTTGGGCGGCGGAAGTTCTGACTCTTTGATGAGCCAATAAAATCCTCCACTCGTGAAGAAGTACTGCTTCTGATCTTCGATGAAAGCGATTGAATCTATTTTTGGATTTTGACATAAATCCGGTTGACTTGAGACTACTTTCAATAATGCAATAGTAATACAAAGCGATTGGATAAACATTACTTCAACTCTTTTATATGAATTATGAATTAAAATATTTTATAATAATTTGCAATTTACTTATCTTCAGAACAAATGAATGTCTGAATTTGAGAAAATCAACGTTCGATTGATTTTTATTTATTGCCGAATTCAGTATAAGTCGCGCGCAATAATGATGTGATGTTTAACTTATAAAAAGATGTATTCTTTACAGTTATCTTAAGCTTTACTCTCAATAATACAAAGCTTTCATAAAGTTTTAAGCGAAGAAACTTTTGAACTATTAATTGAGAACAATCTGAATGTTATATTTTATTAATTATTTTATGCATTAAAAAATGAATAAAAAATTCAATTTTAAAATCCTTATCCAATTTCGTAATAATTATTTTCCTAATTTAAGTTCAGCGAATTGTTTTGATAGAAGTATAGCCTCATTCATAGAATTAATATTATTTCCAGTCGCTTGTGATGACTCGTCTTTTCCGCCTCCCTTTCCATTAATGACTTGAGTGATTGATTGAATCCATTCGTTAGCTTTAAGACCAATTGCAATAGCATTGGGTGGAACTGAAGCCAGACATATAACTTTGCCATTGCTTTCATCTGAACTAAAAAACATGGCAGCAGTTTCTGGAGATATTGTTCTGACCTGTTTGAGAGCTGAGTCTAAAGCCTTAGCATTTGAACCTGCATTCAAAGCGGTCACTATATATTTAGAGCCATTTAATTGTTGCGCCAATAGTTTAGCGGAGTCGACGACTTGGTTGAGTAGCAGTGCTTTGTTAGCTCGATCGACACCATCCAATTGCTTCTTCAAGTTATTCAAATTAGTTCGCAATTCTTCTTTTTTCCAGTAAGAAATGCTTGATTGAGACACTTCTTCGATAAGATCTACGATGTTTTTCACATTTTCTTTATAATTTTCTGCATTGCTTTTGCCTTCAATCGACGTTTTGAGTTTCAACACAGACTTATCGAACAGCTCTGCTTTGTTGAGAGCTTTAGTGGCTTCGGGACCCGTCAACGCAACGATACGGCGAATACCTTTAGCAATAGCTTCTTCACTCGCAATAATAAAGTCCCCGATATGTCCACTTCGCCTCAAATGAGTTCCACCACAAAATTCAACTGATGTTTGAGTGCCTGCCGGACCGGTTGGGTCCAAAAGCAAGTCTTCAACTGGAACTCCGATGGAGACAACTCTCACAGGATCGGGATATGTTTCATCGAAAACAGCGCGAAGACCTTGAACTGCTTTCGCAGAAGCCAATGAAGAATCTTTAGCGTAAACCGTCTCATTTTTGGATATCATTTCTTGAGCTGTTTGTTCTGCATTTTTCACTTGTGTTACAGACATTGCGCCCTAAATAACAACACATCTATTTAAAACTTTTCTCAATTAAATCAAATCATTTACATTGTTTGTGAAGTCAAATCTTAGTTTATCGGGAGCGACAAGAGATCCTTTTTGATTGGGTTCAGCTTTCAATACTGATCGCAACGCATAATTCAAAACATGAGTTCCCGTGTGATTATTCATAATAAGCTTTCGTCTTTCCTATAAAAATCCAATAGAAGTGTTGGTGAAAACTTATATTTGGATTAATGCAAAACCCAATACCTCATCGATTTGAAGTTTAAGTCTATTTCCAGTTTTGAGTGTTCCGCAGCCAACCTTTCCTATATGAATAACATATCCGCCGTGAACTCTAACCTCTCTCACTTCAAACTCTGTTTCTTCTTCTTCATCATTACATAACTCTTTTGTCATGAATCCGGCATCGTATTCTTGTCCACCGGCCTCTGCATAGAATGAAGTCTTGTCAAGAATGACACCGCATTCCTCACCACTCATCACTTCTTCGACGAATTGTTTGTCTTTTCTCAATGCAAGAATAGTTCCAAAACATGTTTCGAATTGATAGTTAGAGTTTGGCGTTTCATCGATAGAATTATAACTATATTTAGGTGAGTCATCAGTTGCAGATATATGTAAACTATCTTTTAATTCTGCGATCGCGTGAACATTCAAGTCGAGGCCAGAATCTGATTGAGAGCTTTTCGTTTGAGAACTCAATTGTGCGCTTGATTTAGACTTTTCATAACCTATTAAGTCGACTGTAAATCCTTTTTCTTCGACCATTAATTGTGTTAAGTCAAGTGGAAACCCGTACGTGTCATACAATCTCCACGCGATTTCTCCCGGAAGAACACTTTTATCTTGCATTTTATTGATAGTTCTCTCCAATAAACGCTTTCCTCTGGAAAGTGTTTTTAGAAATTGATTTTCTTCATCGTTTATTATACTCATTATGAATTGCGGATCTTTTGTTAATTCTGGGAAAACATCTCCGAGAGAGTTGACCACAACCGGCACTAATGAAGCGAAAACTCCCGGTTTTCCGCCAAGTTTTTCGATATATCTGACCGCACGTCGAAGTATTCTTCGTAAAACATAACCTCTGCCAACATTGTCAGGTCGGCCGCCATCTGATAAGGCAATGGTTAAAGTTCTGGCATGATCTGCAACAACACGATAAGCCATATCGAGACCGTCCAGATCTTCAGCACCAACTTTTCCACTATAAGGACGCACTCCTGTTGTTTGTTGTATTGTATCAAAGATGGGAACGAACACATCCGTGTCATAATTTGAACTCTTTTGTTGAATAACAGAAACTATTCTTTCAAAACCCATTCCTGTGTCGACGTGTTTCATAGGCAGGAGTTTAAGTGAACCATCAGTTTCACGATTAAACTGAATGAAGACAAGATTCCAGACTTCGAGTACGTCTGGATCATCGCAATTGACTAAATGCGAAGCATTTCTGTTACCAATTCTATCGAAATGTATTTCAGAACATGGACCGCACGGACCCGTTTCTCCCATTTCCCAAAAGTTGTCTTTCATATCAAACGGCAAAACTCGATCTGAAGGCAGACCTAAATCTAACCAAATCTGACGGCACTCTTCGTCGGGCTGTAAATTGCTTTCAGTGTTTCCACCGAAATAAGTCACATAAATCCTATCTTTAGGCAATTGATAGACTTGTGTCAGGAGCTCATAAGCCCAGCCGCAGATCTCTTTCTTGAAAAAGTCCCCGAAAGACCAGTTGCCCAACATTTCAAAGAAAGTGTGATGATATACATCTTTTCCCACATCATCCAAATCGTTGTGTTTACCGCCGGCGCGAATGCATTTCTGAGTGTTGACAACACGCCTATATTTAGCGGCATCACTATTGGGATCAACTGTTCCCAGAAATATGGGCTTAAACTATAAGAACAAAAACTCTGAATTACAATTTTAATCAATAGTTCAATAAAAGTTTAATAACTTTTCGTTTACATTAAGTTATAATAACTTTCAGATAATTATTGAGTGAATACTTAAGAATCAATTGATGAGTACCTGATTCATTCCCGCGTTTGCGAACAGAAGAGTCGGGTCTTCATGTGGTATAACTGAAGATGACTTTACATATAAATGATTGTATTTTTCTTTGAAGAAATCAATAAATGTTTGACGAATTTGTTGTCCAGACATTGACTGCGATTCCATTGTTGACGACTTATTGTTTGACGTATTGACCCAAATATTAATACTTTCTGTTATTTGAATAAAACAATTAAAAAACTTGTTATTCAATGATTTCAAATGTATCGAAAGCTAAGTCAATGTTTTCAGTCTTACAATTAGTAACAAATTTAAGAAAACCATAAAAATAAAGTCTTTTTATAGTCAAAATTAATTTAACTCAAAATTGCATCAGATTTTAGTTAATAATAATTAATCTTAAGATAAATAAATAATAAAATGAATGATGAAATAATAGCTCGAAAGATGAAACATAACTAACATATGATTTGTTGATGGATTTATTTATGATTAAAAACAGCTGAAAACTTACAAATTTGTTTATTTGTTTACCTCTTTCTCAATATTTCGATGAGTTTTAAATAATTTATTAAAAGTTTATTATAAATGAGAGATAGTTTCACAAAACCTACTGTTAATAAAACTTAAAATGAAATAAATGTGTGAATAGTAATGTCAACAAAAATGCAAACGTGTTTCTATTGAATGCATCAACAGATCAGTCAATAAACTGAAAGATGTCTCAAACGTTCAACTTTTGAACTAATGTTCAAATAATGTATTCTTTGACAAATATTTGAGTTCATGTATTTATGCATAGATATCACTATGAGTTAAGTAAACTTTAACGTACAGTAGAGTTAAGTGAACTCAAATATATTCAAACATCGGTTTATTATTTGTTGTTATTTTGGCGCGCATTCAGTCAATACATATTCATATGAATACAATATTATTCACTTCAGTCAACATTAATATAAGAATAAAATAAGACCTAATTTTGTATTAAATAAATCGAAATCAATATAAATAAGAGTTAGAGTAAAACGGAATTAATAATAATAAGGTCTGGAAATGAATCGAAAACGTTTTGGGAACAGAAAGAAAGTGTTGAATATTTGTCAACAAATGAGTGGTTTGAATGAAGAGAAGCGTTTAATTGTGTCAAATCTAATGCATGACTTCGAAGCCCATCAAAGCGATAGAGTTTGCGATTTAGAGGAGAGAAAGAAAAGGGTTATCAATACTATTCGACAACAATATCAGTCATGTCTTATGCAAATCCCTTCTAATATACAAAAATGTTTGATTCAAGACATTGTCAAAAGTGGAGGAAGTCTTCGACTTAATCAAAATAATAATAGTCATGAAATATTTATAGAAATCCCGAAATCATTGTTTGCAACCAATAATAGCGAGTTATCACAAGTTATGGCCAATAAATCGCGTCAAGCATTCAATGACATGTCGGCCGCTATTAATTCGTTTTCGGGCAAAAAGAAATTTTTGGACTCAAGTAATAAAGCGGTTGTCCTTAAAATGCCTTTAATTGGTTCGAGTCTTACCAATAGTCCCAACAAAACGATTAGACTCTTGAGAAGTGGCGCTAAACTTAAGGCCAACACAAGTACTAATACTAACAGTAATCCAAATAAATCCAAATCAAGAGTTTTACGAACTGTCGAAAAGCATGAAAAACATGAAGAAGTGATTCTCACACAAAATGATTCAGTCATTAAAGAATCGAAATCAACGGTCGTTACGACAACTGTTGATTCGCAACTATTTAAGACTCCTTTCGCTAAGTCTTCGATTCCATTCCTAACGAAACCTCCGCGAAAACCAATTGAAAACGAAGAGATTATTAGTATATTCTGTTCCACATCTGGAACTCCTCTATTAGTTGAAAACAAAACCATTCAAAAAATTATTATCAATTCCGATAAAAATAATAAGCAATAACTTAACCATTCATTGGTTTGGATTTCACTTTATTTATATTTTCAAAGTCTTAACAAACATTTTAATCAATATATTATTATTAATTCATTTTTGGGTTTATTTAAAACAATGATTTCATTGTAATATTAATGTGTTTTTTGTGGCACTTTCTTATGATCTTATTTTAAACAATTTTATACTTAACATAATGAGTGCCAATATTTAATTGTATCTACACTTTGATTAAATATAAATAAAAAGATTGAGTTTTTAATTATGAATAATTTCATTGAAATTGCAAACAAGTCTTGAGTTATATCAATGTTTTCAAAGTTGAAAAGAGTTTTGAATTTAAATACAATATAAACTTAAAGCTATGAATAAATTGATGAAAAAAGTAAAACCAAATACAATGAAAATGGAAATTAATTTGAAATAAAACCTTAAATGAATTAAAGAAATATATAAAACTAATAAGAAAATTAGATTACAGTGTAAAAAATGAGTAAAAATAAAATAAAATAATAAGAATAGATATGAAGATCTGATAAACTATTAAAAGCTGTAATGGAGTAACAGAGAGTATAATGAAGGGTATATAAGGCAATAGGATTTGTACTAAAATAGGTGTTCATTCAGACTCGCATTCAAAGCTACGACGGAATTCTTAGTGATTCTTCCGCTTTGGGGAAAGTCCCCGGACTTGTGGCAGAGAGTGTCAGATTCTAACTGTCTTTAGCCTTAAAAAGTTTACAACAAAAGCTGAGACGGAGAAAACCCTGAGCTTGTAATCTTGTTAGGCTCGCGTCCGCTTTAATAGTTAATGCGAGTGGCATTCAAAACATGCTAACAGAATGGGGCTTATGTTGAGTGCAACACCACTTCTTTTTTCTTCTTTCATTACTAACTCGTTAACTCTAATGCTACGAAAGTTTTACATTAAAACATTCACACGAAAATTCTTTTATCAAATAGAAAAAATCATTTTCTTTTTTGTAACAAATATTTAGGTGAAGTCTCATAAGACTCATAACTTCAAATTGTTGGCATCGTTAAAAAGTTAAAGTAAATTTACTTCTAAGAGCATAAATCCATGAATAAGTTATCAGTTAAGAAAGTAAATCACTTTCAATCACAAGCAATAATAACTTATCGAGAAAAATAAAAAAATATATCCAAATAACCAGTTGATCCACGGCTGTCATGTTAAACTTTGATGACTGCCTCCAAAAAAACTTATTATTAGATTGAATTTGAAATTTTTTGTGATGAGAAATCTCTAATATTCAAAGAGTTTACTTAATTCAAACTTAATTACAAATAGCTGTACATGAGAGAAGAGTTCTATTGAATTATTCAGTGAATCGTAAAATTGATTGGAATTAATTGAGTATATTTCCAAACAAAGTGAAGTATAATTATAGAAATTGATTTCCATTATAAGTATAAGAGAAGAGGACAGAGGACATTGTCGAACATAATTTTCGTTATTTTAACACAGTTTCGTTCAACTCGATTGAAAAATTTTCGTTTCTGTCAAGTTTAATCTTATGTTTGATCACTCCTAAGGACCAAATCAGCTAAACTGAATCATGTGAGGGTTACATAAAGTAAAGAAGAAAAAATAAATATATATTGTATTGAGAAAAGTAAACTTAAGCAAAGTTTCAAATAAGCCATATATGAGGAATAGATTCATCACAAAAATAGTTTGATTTAAACTACAGAGCAGTGGTCGGCACCTCAACTCGTCTCGTGGGCCAAACGAAATGTTATCACCTCAATGTTACCCAAGAATATCGGGTCACATAATAATAATTTCATACTAATTAATCAAAATTCTATAAAAAATATATCTCTGGCAGAAATTTTATAAATAATTCTTTTATTTCATATAAAATTAGTGAAAGAACTGAAAAAATGGATACGACTGTGAAAGACGTCGTTTTATTTAATTTATAAAAAGACATCGAAATCCTGTAGTATTTTTCCTATATCTAAATCAGAAAAATATATTATTGCAATTGACGCTCACATTTAAATTAAATTAAGGTTAGGTTAAAATGATGAATACATGCGGCGCAATGGAATGAAGCCAGAGTTGCAAAACTGAAATATTTTTTAATTATATTTTTCTTCTTTTTATCAGACTTAAGCCTTTCTTATTTGAAACTTGAAAAACGCTCTTAGCTATGAATTTATGTGAATTTCTAAAATTTGATTATAAATAAGACCAAAGTCTGCTATTAATTGAGATTAGTACAATACAATATGAAAATTTGATATTTTATTAGCCCTGTATATGTTTAGTCAGATTTTAAAATTAAAATTAAAAGAAGCGACTATGATCTGACCTAGATCAGTGATTGACACATGATCAGGCTGCGGTTTACTATATGGGGCACGCCGTTCGGGGCGTGGCCTATATAGTTGGACTCCCCTTGGATTGGGGAATATATATATATTAAATATAGGTTGCCGGAAATCAAATGGGCAGAGTTATGAGGGTTTGAATTTAAAAATCTTTTTAGCCATATCTCCTCAACGAGAGATACTACAACGACGTGGCTTACATTTTTGTGGAATATGTGAACCTCCATTACTCGGTCCCACTTCATCATAGAAATTTGATATTTGGTACATCGATGCCCTCTCAAGTGAAGTCGAAAAATGTAAGCCACGCCCTCTAGTATCTCTCGTTGAGGAGACTCCGCCCCTTTCATTTCCGGCAACCAATATTTAGTATGTATACGGTTAGTATCCTTAGAGCAGCGCGTCGTCAATCTGTATGGCTCTTGTTTACATTGAAGTTACATTTATCTTCGTAGAGTACCTCTTCGTTCCACCCAAACTCAAAATGTCAAATTTGAAACTTCATATTAAATTGACTTTATATGAATTAATTTACAACTAATTTAAATTTCAAATCAAAACAAATGTTTAAAATGCGCAAAAATTGAAATTGAAAAAATGACATTCAAATGACATGACAGTATATTCTGTGTCTATCCTTTGACTTAGAGTTAAGTTGAGTTGAGTTAACTCTTTAATGCAAACAGAACGCAACAACAGGTGATTTCTTGTCGATCACATCACTTTTTTACATAAAATTTTCACTCACTCTTAATTTTAAAGCAAGAAATATAGAACTTAATGTTGTATTGAATACTTTTGATTCTATTTGCATGTTATTCTCTTTTTTCACTATTGCTCGACATTAACATAGTGTCATTTACAGCAGTTTGTATTGTGTTAATGCAATTTCTAAAAAGTCAAATCATCATTTTGGTTGAATTATATGCAAAAATCCTTTTCTCTATTTAAATTGAGTCAATGCATCTAATTTTTCTCTACTCATTCTTCAGTGAAGTCATTGCTTTTACCCCCATTGAGCCCCTTAAGGCTAAGACCCTTACACAGCATTATAACTGTGTGTACACAATATATAACTTACCTAACATTATATGGTTTTGATGATATGCTAGAGTAGAGAAACTCTTTTTCATTTTAGAGACTCTATTTATAAATTATACGTTAAATGATGTGAAACTGCAACAGATATTAGAAAAACAACAGCAAAACTTGAAAATGACTATTTGGTTATAAATTATATTTTACTCTTTCTAACGATTGAGAGAGGAATTTGAGGAAATTATTGGTACGTAAATTGGAATATTATAGCAAAATATGATTAAGAATGGAAATTGCAGTAGAAAAGAGTGCATACCGTGATATTAGATTACTGGTGGGCTGATTGTCTCTGATAAATATGATGCTATGTAACAATTTGGACTATAGTTAAAGGACATGACAACAACGTTGGTGTCGTGCATGAATAGTTACTCCTACAGTCTTTCTCTGCTTTTTGGTTTTTCCTGTTTTCTATCTGTGTTATGGGATTTACAGTTTGTGCATAGCATGTGATGCACACGCAATCTGTAACCAAAAGCAAACCGAACACATATTTGCTGCCATACAATATACCATTCCTGTTAATGGTTGAAACAATGCATTTTGTATACTAAAAGATTATTATTACTACACTAAGTCACAAATATCCTCTACTCTACTTTGCAATTGAATGCTCTGTAGAGAAACTAAAGCTAATTTTGATTCCCGATAAATGTTATTGCATTTAGTTTTCATACACGCAATGCACTAAACTTTTTTCGCTTCAAAACAAACTGAGAGCAGATAAAAACTTTCGATTTAGCAACGCGTCGAAGGAAAAGAGCATTTTGAGTTATCTTCCGCACTAAGTTGGACATGAACTCAATCCATTTACTACGGAAATGGTTAGTCCAAACTTGCATTGAACAAAAAAAAATATCACTCAAGTTATCATTAAATCCTGTTCTCTCTCTCTCTCACACACACACACACACACACACACACACACTCTCTCTCTCTCTCTCTCTCTCCTCCCCAGATTGGTATCTTCTTGTATGGCTAAATTCATTTGGACAAACTTTATTTGGCTGAAAAATATTGGTTCCACTCAAAATGTGATGGACACAAAATGCCTTGCTAAAAATGTAGTGTACCCAACATGTCGCAAACAATGTAGCACACATTGAACAGATAACTATAAATCAAAATATATACTAAAATAATTAAACTCATATTTTCAAATTTTCTATATTGAATAAAATGAATTTTTTATTTCCAAAATGTTTTATTTGCTAAAGTACAAAAAGTCTTATTTCAATTTATACAGTTGTTCAACATTATTGTCAAGACATTTTGAGGGAAACCAAAATTTTTCTACCAAATGAATTTGAGTCAAACTAATTACAGCCGTATGAGATATAATAGACAAAAATACTTCATAATTTATTTGTTTATTCCCATGCTATTAATAATAGAGTCGTGCCTTAAGGTTTTGGTAGTTATTAATTAAATTAAGCAGTTCTGTCTGATCCTTATATTAAGGTAAGAGTCAATTCAACATGTTTTGGTGCAAATGTAAATCAACTCAACAAAACTTAATAAAATACAATTAGCAAATCATCATTTATATTGCAGAAAAGACTTGAAATTTGTTAACGAGAGTGGGCACTGAAGTAAGTAATTAGATTTAATTCAATTACCTATGAATAAATAATTTGAGTTTGAGTTTAATTTATATTCACATACATGTTGCGAAAGAAAGTTAGCTTTTATTCATAACGCTATGCATTCGGATCAATGCAAAAAACTTTAATCAATGCTCATCAATATTTGAGATTTAATTCATTTAACATGATCTTTATTAAGTTAAATGAAAAGATTTTTTGCCAAAACAAACTTAATTTAAATATTATTTAATAAATATTTCATTGAACCGCCAAATAGTATGGATTGATGTTGAGGTATATGTCATATAAAATGAGAGCAAACAAATCCATGCATTTCTTTCCACCAAACCGTTAAAGTAAATTCTGAAACAGAAAAGTTCGGCAATTCCAAGAACTTCTAAGACTACTTCTATTCGATTAATCGAAGTCTCACAGGAAAAATAAATCCGTGATTTATAAGTTGATGTTTATTATTGCAAGAAATCTAATGGACATTTTTTATCTTAATTGCAGCAATTTTTTATTCTTTGCAACAGCTTATGGGATAATTTCCATTCGGATGGATTGTAATAGGTTTTCTCACATGTTTCATCTCTTAAGATTTTCTTCCTGAGCTCAAGATTGGACCTGTTGTGTTGCTATAGTGGATGACGAGCATAAAGGTGTCCGCCTGTGGCGTTTTATTCCGATATATATTGTTATAGCACAGAATACTTATCGATTTTCTCTAACAATTCGCCGAAAGCAATCATAACACGTAGACATCAATAGTGTTGTGATTATATTCTTTTGAGATGTATTCATGAGATAGAAATTGATTGAATAACACGTGTCTTCTTAACAAAAACTTATTGCTTTGCTTTTATGAATATTGTGCGATATATTGACCAAAGAATATAAACTCTGGCAACTAGTTGTAGAGAGTGGTCGATCCATTCCTCCATTCTCTTTAAAGTGGACTATAATAATCAAGTGCCTAACCATCAACTTTTTGGTCCACTAAGCTTTCAGTCACTATTGTATAGAAAACTTATTATTTAAAAGCACAAACAGGATGTAATGGTCGGATCAGTCTTAAGATTCAAATGCGTACGGAAGCGATCGCCGGAGACAGAATCGTTTCGGGCTCTGATTTGCGGAATAGTGTGTCGACTGAGTTTGACTCATGTTTTACAATAAGCCAGTCATTGAATTCAATGAATTCACTCTTTCATTAACATTTCACGCAATAATCAAACGAAAAAAACTTTGATATTTCAGTCAAAGTACAGAAAATAATATGGTTTATACAACAAGAGTTAAGCAAAAAATCAATAATAAATTGAATATATTTAGAGATGAAAAATCCTGAAAAAGCTTAATTTCGAGTCTGAAGTATAAAAAGAATCATTTCTAGTGAAAAGCCTGAAACGATCCAACTTTTCATTGAAATCAAAAGACTATAATAATTGCATTTTGAAACTAATTTTAACTAAAAACATAACTGACAATCATTTGATGAAACTCAACATCAATACTACAATACTATTCAAATGTTTCATTTATAGCATAATTCAGAGCATAAAAGAATAATTTTTTGAGCATAAAAGCATAAATTTTTGGCATTAAAAAGCTAAATATATTGTTTGTAATTATTTTTGAACCATATTTATATATATTTTTCTTTCAAATAATTTGTATTTTCTTTATATAATTAATGTTAAAGAATTAAAAATAAATAATTTTGTTGCGATATCTACTCAAATGCACCTTATTATAAGTTAACGAATATTTGTTATGACAAACTCATTAAAACTACAAATCTGTGTGACTTGACATATATGGCTAAAAACATGAACATTTTTCTACAAACGAACTCATGGTTTGCTTTAAAAATAGTGCAAAGGAAGCCATCAATTGTAATGACAGTTACACAAACAAATACAACAATTTTAGTTCAATATACTATTTTTCAAGAGTGGCCGACAATGTATTTTTCTTGGAGAACATTAAAGAAGATTTTGCTTTTCATGTTTTTATGTATTCAGAATATTTCATATTTTTGTGATTTTTCATATTTTGTGCATTTTTTAGAAATTATAAGATATTCCAACTTTAATAAAAGTCGGATTAATAGTTGTTATAACTCAATAGACGAGTTTATTCTGAGTCTTTCTGAAAATATTGATAAACATAACTCAAATTTAAGATATTTCTCAAACCTATTCATCAAAATTATTGGTTATCCAAACTTGAATCATGAATTCATAGTTAAATTTGTATTTGAATGAAGGTTTAACTCAAGTCTGATTCGAAATTTTTAATCACCGAAAGTGCTAACTTTGTGACTATCAGAGCCATTCCCAAAGTTGGAGAGATTAAATGAACCTCAAATGAATTGCAAGAGAATGCTATTGAACAATAGATTTCTTAGATTTCCAATAAGTAAGAACTATACAGTACTTGTTTATAGATCCATATTTACATGTCATTTTTCAAAGTAAATTTCATTCTTTCGTTAAAGAATTTCATGAAATAAGTCAATACAAGTAACTATACAGGGTTTACATGTACACACAAGAAATAAATTCCATGTTAGAACTTCTGCTTTAAAATTTTAGAGTTATTTTTAATGAGAATTTAAGATAATCGGGTTTCAAAAATTTTGATTTCTAGTTTCGGGTCTCAAGTGTTTTCGGTCTTTAAGGCTTTGGAATACAAGTCCTACACCGTCAAAGAAAGTAACATACTACTGGTGCCAGAAGTATGTCCGGTTCTTAACATATATACTTTCACTCAATACACCTTTTTTTGTGTACACAG
>JAQFZT010001417.1:0-15343 GCA_034696325.1 Camisiidae sp.
AATAGTTTTCACTAATTTTCACCTTAATTGAATCGCTTAGAGCTGTCACTTGTTCTTCCATAGTCCACGAGTTGACAATATTGTTATTGGTTTTGAACAACAATAGGTCTACACCTGAGATATCCTTAATAAAGTTGTTCGAGTTTTGAAGATCCCACTCAAGCATTTTTAATCCATGAGTTTTAACTTCGTCGGGTAATGTCGATGGCGTCGGATTAGCGATTGTATAATCAAAGTCCATAACAGCGATCGATGAAGTTCTGAATGTATGGATTATAGTCGGAGCCAAAATGTTGTTGTTCGGATTTATTTCCAACACCTAATCAGTTAATAAGTCAAAAGTATTAGATTTGAGTATCAAATATTTCTAATTATCTATTAATTCACTCAAAACATACTTTAAGATTCCTATCAAAGCTATTTTCGAGCACTAAATCAAGTGATGGACGAATAAACCGTTCATTATTGCACATCGAATTTATGAAATCGAGTGATATATCATTTTCTGGTTTATCGAAAATATTTTTCAAAGCAGTTTCTAATTGAATGGCTTCTTTATCATCTTTTCCGTCAATTATATTACTGTTGTCATCAATTTTGAGTGATGACAATTCATTGATCACTTTCAGTAGTATGTGATTACTGCTGTCTTCTTTCTTATCAATATATTTGGCAACAACTGCCTCATCAACTACTTTATAGCCATTCATTTTGAGTTTATTCACTTTAGGACTCATTTCTGTCAACCGTTGACCTAAAGTACAACAGACTTGTATGTATTCAACTAAACTCTTCTTGTCATTCAATTCAATAGCATTTTCTTCATTATGAGGAATGAACTGATACTTTTCCAGAAGTAATCCTTGTTGTCCTGGTCTTCGTGGAACATTCACAGGAAGGAACCCCTTAATCTCAAGACCTTCAGTGAAGAAATGAATAAAAATGAGATCGGAATTGAAGTTTTTCTCAAACTTTGATTTTCAAACAGATTTTGATTAAGATTTGAATTGAAAGTTACCTTTTGTAACAATAGATCGATAATCCATATCGAAAGCCACGGGAACAATAGATACCTTTCCCTCATCGTTAGGATCTTTTTCTAGGGCTAAGTTAGAAATGCCCAAAAACTCTGAAGCCATTGATTCCTCTCCCATCTTAAGAGTTGCCTTTACATTCTCAGTAATAAATTTATTGGTTTCTTTTTTCTCTTCATCTCCTAAATTCGGATGAAATTCATTCACCATAAACTCTCCCGGATTCAGCTCATCTTTTTCTGTATAGTCATCAACTGTTTTCTCGTCATATTTCTTTCGAGTACTTTCATTGAAATAGAAGAAGTCAGTCGTCTCTTCTATGAGTTTCTCTTTGTCTTCAATTTTTTTCGCCTTTTCTATAGCAGCGAACATAACATTAGGGTCGCAAACAATCGATTGGAATCCGATTGGTATGAAAAGTGCCCGAATGGGTAAAGCCATTAATGCCAAGTGCATGACTGAGTCCACAAAACTGATCCAATGATCAGTCCATTTGGCCTTACCTTCAATTTTTAAATATTTTTAGTAAACTTTTATAAATAAATATATGGAGAGAAAATTTCAGTGACTATAAAACCAATGAATTACTCATTTAATAATCTCTGAATTATAATCAGTTGAAAATGTAATGAAAGCTATTTCTCACCTCTCTTTCCATCACCTCTGGCCTCAACTAAACCTTGAAATCTTGGTCCATAATCATAGCCTCTTATTCTCAATTCTTTATAGATATCTTTACTGAGCAAAGTCTCCTTCATATCGTCAGCATCTTCTTCATCGTCTTCAGATTGTTCTGCGAGTTGATCCTGAAATTCAAACATGGGTTCTTCGGGTGAAAAGATACGACCAGTCGCTGCAATGCTATTGCCTTCAGATATGGTGAAATCTCCGGTTCCGTCGAGTATACGAACTGTGAATTTGACTTCATTTCCTTCTGACAAAAGTGTTGGTCTAAAAAACCTAACATTTTCAAAAGCGACCGGTGTCTTATTCCATGGCTGGCCTTTAAGACAAGCAAATCGTCTCCAGGCAAGCATCAAATATCCAGTGGCAGGAAATAGAATCCTTCCATCGACGGCGTGATCCCTAAGGAAAGCCCAATCGGGGTCAAGAATGGAGAACTTCATCGTGTAGTCAGAAGCGGTTCCGTAGTTGTGATGTTCTGGAAATTTCCTGACCTCATGAGAGGCTCTGTGATCCCATTTTATGAGCGAACCCAGTGATTGTGTTCCGCGAGACACTGGAAATTTGACTTTTGGGTAAAGGTTTTCTATATCAGGATTAATGCCTAATGTATATAATCTGCCGATTGATGACAAGAAATAGTCCATATTATCTAATTCTGTTCTCTTCATTAAACCAGAATAGGTCAGCGATGGAAAGCATCGTTTGAATATTGATTCGAATAATGAATGCGGCGCTACTTCTATGATAGTGGCGTATTTGGACACCTGATGCATACCTTCGTTGAATAATACAGGACTTATCAAGTTATTAGTGAAGTATTCACCTGAAACCATAAAATAAATCTTTAATATTCAATAATTCTTTATTTAATTAATATCTTCAGACCTGATGCAAACTTAGCGGTCACTTCATTGAGCTTTTCTTCAGAAAACGAAGTCGAGACCCATTTTTCTGATCGCATTTTAGGCTCAGGAATGACTTTATTGAGTGCTTCCAATAGTTGTGGCGCAACCATATTCATGAATGGACTGTGATATGGAAAGTCACCGCCTGTTACTTGACGTACGAATATGTTCTCTGACTTCAACTGTTCAATGAATTTAACCATATTATCATATAGTCCTGAAATTGTCACCGAATCTGATCCGTTATGACACGCGGCAACGATGCCATCCGGACACCGCTTTATTGTTTCTTCCCATGAAAGACCCACAGCCGCTAACATTCCTTTAAATTCAATGATTCGATTAATTATCAGATAAATAGCTCTTCATTTAATGGGTAAAATTTTTCTGATTATCATTTTTTGTTCAAGAATATGTGCGAAAGTTTTCAATTTTCGTAATTTGTCGTATTTTTGTGTCTTTTTTGAATGTAGTTTTATTTAAATTAATTTTAGTTTATTTTTCAATATTTCGAAGATTATTTGAGTGCTCATCAAAAGTGCAAAGTTTTTCTGTGCAAAGTATCATCAATTAATTGAATTTTTTTCTCAATGCAGATTAATATTAATTGATTAATTGCTAAAAAGAATTCATTTTATAACTTATCTCTTTTTAATAGACAAATTAAAAGGAAAGTAAAAACAAACCTTGAATAATGTCTAACCACAAACAGACTATCAATCTCTCACTACTTAATTAGCTTATAATTCATTCAAATGGTATCAAAATAGATAGTAAGTATTTTATAATAGTATAATCACAAGTTTATATCAAATTTTCTGAAAGTCCAAAATAGCAAAACAAAGTCCAAATTTGAAAAAATAACCTTATTTCATGACCATATTACCATGAATAGTCTTATATTATATAATAATAACTAATGGGAATTCCTCTTTAAAAATATAATTTGTTTACTATAAATCGGAAAATAAAAAATTGTTATCTTAATGGATACCTTTAGGCAATTTTGCATTTTCAACAATTTTTCCTCTCCAATAAGCAGTTAGTATTGCCTGTTCTCTAGTTAGACATTTGTCAGCGTAAGCACAGGCGACTTCACCGAAAGAATGGCCAATAACTCCTTGATATTGAATGTCGAGCAAACATAACAAGTCATATAAGGCCACTTGCATTGCAGTGATGGCAACGAAAGCATTGGTCACATTCTTCTTGAGCGCTTCTTTATCCTCACTGAGTAAGAGTTCCATGAGATCGAAGTTGAATGGTTTCAAGGCTTCGGCACACGCTTGCAATGAGTCAGAGAATGTCTTGATTGGCATCAATGCTTTTGCCATTCCTGTCCACTGACTTCCCATACCTGAAAATACTAGCCATACCGGAGTTGCACGACCTGTTGATTCAAATTATAATGAAAATGATCATCATTTGAATAAGAGTTTGTTATAAAATAATCGTTATCTGAAAAATGTTGAAAAAACTAATTTTTAAAAACCTGCAGCGCTGATAGTTCTCTTGTATTGCAATTGTTTTGATCCATCTTCTTTCTCTTCCTCTTTTACAATAAGGAAACCTCTATATGGAAAACCGGCCGATCCTTTCGGTGCTATTGATTTCATGGGATCTCCGATTAAAGCCAAAAAGTCACGGTTTGCTTTTTCGGGATTATTTTCAATGAAATTGAATATATGATTCATTGCATCCTCAGTACGACCACAAACATTGATCAATCGTGGAATCGGATCAATAATTTTATGACTATCAGGATCTAGTTCTTTGTCATGCGATTTAAGTAAAACATGAGCATTGACTCCGCCGACACCGAAAGAATTGACACCAACGATACCGCCCTCAAAAGGTGTGTTCTTTACAACTGGTATCAAAGTTTTATCGACTATTACTTCGATTTCGGGTTTGGCCTCTTGAAAGTGAAGATTCGCTGGAATGCATTTGTTTTCAAACATTGTGATCACTTTACCGATAGAGCAAAGACCTGATGAGCCTTCAGAATGGCCTAAATTACTCTTAACTGCTCCTAAAAGTAAAGGTTCCTGAAGTACAAACAGAATTGCGATTAATTTTCATCAATGGTTTACATGAGAAATAATATGCATTACTTTTCGATCATTACAATAAGCGTCTGCAATAGCTTTGGATTCTTGAGGATCTCCGACATTAGTACCCGTCCCGTGAGACTCAAAAAATTTGATATCCAAAGGATCGACTCCTGCTTCTTGATAGGTCTCAATCATGAGATCTCTTTGTCTTAACCAAAATGGCGAAAACAATCCGATAGACTTGAATCCATCGGTATTAGTCTTTGCGTGAAGAACAGTGGCGTAGACTCTCTTCGCTTGTGATCTTCTCTGCAATACCAAACAGCCCACTGTTTCTGATCGTACGAATCCATCGGCTTTTTTGTCCCATACTTTGCATTTGCCATCATTTGCAAGTAAACCGATTGATGAGTAGACGTGGTTAGAAAAGGGCGCCTGAACTAAGTTTCCGGTGCCCACTATAGCCATATCACAGTTTCCGGTCCGCATTTCTGCGACCGCGTTTTGTAGAGCAACCATACTTGAAGAACAGGCCGTGTCTATTAGTGTTGATGGCCCGTGAAGATCAAACATGAATGATATTCTGTTTGCGTACAGAGCCTTTGAACTCCCGTAAACCCAAAGCGCTGCCTCTTTTCGACGACAATCGTTGAAATCGTTTTGAGGATATCCATCCGCACAAGCTTTGGGTCACAAAAATTTTATTTAATATTTAATACTTTCAAATAAGTATTCAAATAAAACAGTGCTCGAAATTTCATTTTTCAAAGCTTTTCAAAATCTTTTGTTTTAACTCTTTTTATTTACTCAAAACTTATTGGAAATTTCCTTCAATTAATTACCGATTTATCAATTTGTTTCAATCTATGCATTTAAGTGGTATTATTATTACTATTTTTACTTTCCTTTTCGTTTGAAGGACTTTTTCAAATGAATTAATTAAAGTTCTGAGACTTCGAATCTAATTTTAAACTAGCCTTAAGTAACACCCGATTTCTGTCTCTTCTAATAAATGTTTTAATTAATAATGTATTAAAATTTAATATGTCTTCTGATAAAACATTAAGAAGAAAATGATTCGAAATATAGTTATTTAATTATTTGAAATAATTAATTTTTCTCCTTAAGCTATTAGTTGAATATAAATCAAATGTAAACGAAACATAAATAATTTGATTAAAAATTTGTTGTGAATTCGCTTATTTGGAACTTAAAAAATGAATGAAAATTTTATGATAATTATAAAACTAAGCGTTTGATTATACACTGCAACTGTTAAATGCTCACAAGTTTGTCATTTAATTCATCATTAGTTGCATTGTATAATAAATGATGGATTGCTTTTAAATGTTTTTCGATAACACTTTTACCACATTGAATGAGTTTGTTATTTGAGATTGTTTGATTGATTGTTATGAGATTGTTTGTTATTTAACTGTTTAACTTATTTGTTGTTATTTAACTGTTTAACTTATTGGTTGTTATTTAACTGTTGATTGTTATGAGATTGTTTGTTATTTAACTGTCAGTATTTACTTACATAAAAGATAAATAACTGACAAAATGATCCTTCGATTTAGACTTAAAATAGATAAATATGAGCAAAAAGTGAAAGTAAAAGACTTTTAAGATCTTAATATGCCTTTCGAGCAAACTAATTGATATTCCGATCATACATGAGCATAACTTAGGTTATGTCTCAACATATTTATTACTAAAATGTCAATAAAAATTTTCCTAATTATGAATCAAATTTTCAGATAAGATAATTGTGTAATTTCTTATTAGTTATGTTTATTTGTGTTAACCAAATATCATTATGAATATAATAAGAGTACTCTTTCACATATCACAATTTTCTAACGAATAGCTTCATCAGCTGTTCTTTCACTACTGTATTAAAGCATTATGTTTTTCTATATTTTTCAAGTCATGTCATTTAATCAGTTTTTACCCAACAATTCATAAACACTATTTAGTTTGGGATTTCCCTAACAATAGAGTTCGAGAAACTATTTCGAGAATTTTTGTGATTCTATTCATGTACGTTATTGTATGATAGTTTCAATAGATACTCAAGTCATTTTCAATACTAATGAGATCCTGAAAATTAACATTTAGATACTTTTCATTTCGACTTTAAATCTAAAGTTAAGTTAGAAATTTTGCAATGAATTAACAAGAAATTCTTTTGAAAAATTGCCATTAGTTTTATATATTTATTCGATGATAATTTATAGTTAAGATCATGATTACGATGCTTTGGGAGGAAAGTATCGAAATTATGCTAAAACTTTGATTCGCAGACATCCTTAACAAGAATATGAGAAAATATTTTCACTTTCTCTTTTAGATTAATAGCTCTTTTCTCAATCAGATAAATAATAAGATGATTAGAAATGCACTTTTTGGTAAATGAATGTGAAGTTTATGTCAAAATATCAAATTTTTTAGAGTAAAAAGTTGAGGTCAATAAGGTTTTGCAACAAGTTTTGCCATATTGTTCCAAATACAATCAAAAGCCTCTTTTAATACCTGAATTTGTTTTCGAAAACTTTTTTCATGTTCTCAATAAAAGAAATAATTAATTAAACTATTGTAAAATAATTATTTGAAAAAACTTAGGTATAAATAAAGTTCTGTTAAAATTGTCGACTTTTCGAGAAAAAAAATTCCTGTTAATTTGAATTGAGTGAAAATAAGTGCCACACTTGAAATGATCACAAAACAATAAATAAAAGTTTGAGATTTTTCGAAATAAAAATTTTACCATGAATTTAATGGATTTTATTTTCTGACCTTCAATAGTGTCTTTAATAATAAATTTAATTTAATAATTTAAATAATTTAATAATAAATTTTAGTCTATTTTGCTCTTAACATGACTTATAGTATACTCATTAACCTTTATTTAAGAAACAAACTATAAATCATACTTAAGGAAGAAATTGTAAGAAGATTTAATCGAAACAAATTATGATCAAAACAGTGATTAATTAAATTTGGCATCTCGAGGGGTGACTTATTCATCACAAAATACCGTTAGACATCATAATTTGCTTACAATTATTTGATTTGTTTGTGTAAGTAATACAGACGCATATCAATTGAGAGATAATTAACTTTTTATCTATTAATCTTCTTAAACAATTCCAAATTTATAATATATGATCGAAAATATCATAAAAAGCAAATTCACAACAGATTTATAGATCGCTAGATATTTTAGACTAATTGAATAAAGTCCTGAGCAATTTGATCGTTAGAATTGATAGCGAATTAAATTAAATCTGACACTTAACAGCCCTCTGATTGACTTCATGGAAAATATTATTAAAGATTCATACTATAAAAAGTTAGAACATAAATCTGAAGCAATGGTTTCCGTCAAATTGATTTAACCTTCAATGCAATAATCAATTACTCTCAAGTAAGGACGCTAGAGGTGTAAATTACTGTAATTTACGCGTAAATTAGCAACCTTACACTGAAGTTTCAAAATACCCATTTCTGGTCAAATTCATTTCCATTAACTAGAGCTGTGAAAGCCATACTATCATTAATTATCTTATCGAATAAATTAAGATATTTATGTTTAAAAATGGGGTAATTTTTCAGAATTAGTAATTTAGGGTATTGAAAACAGGGGTTCAATTTGAACTGAATTGAATTTGATTGAAACAAAGTGCTTCTTCTTATAAATGATTATTTACTTTGATATGAAGAAGTTTGAAGCCAGTTTGGAACAGGTTTCTTACTGGTCAGGTGTAAATATACTTAATTATCGCTTTGAGATTAGTTCAATTTTTCACAAGATTTTCAACTCTAATCTCAGTATAAACTCTCTTCGAGTATAATGAACTATCATTTTATGTTCTCATAAAATGATTTAATGGTTTCCAAAATAAACGCATTCTAGAGAATTCAGTGGGTTTAAAGTTTATTATCGAGAATGAGAGCTAACTTATAACACATATATCTGTATATACATATATATATATAACATATAACACAGAAGTTTTCATATATCTGTTCCTTTTGATCTATTAGTATTGAATTTATCAAATTTGAGTTGATTATCAACTCATTCGTCACAAAAACAAAAAAAGATATTTTTTAAAAATATGTGGACCCATTAGAAACGAGTCCGACCTACGAGTCCAGATTCAACTACTTTGACCACTAGACCACAGAGGCTTATAATCATTCAACATAAGAATCAAAATTGATAAGTCAATGTATTAGAAGTTTTATCTCATTTACTAAGAGATCAATTGGAATACACATATGAAAACTTTTGTACACATTAAATAGCTATTGAAATGATGAACTTTATTTTGTTCTTTTAAGATTTGGAGCAAATTTTTTTTATCATATCGATCATGAAATAGCTTTAATACCATAATTTCTTCTAAATACTAAACAAAGTTAGAGGAAGCTCTCACACAGGTATACAGTAAATACTTTAGTCATAATTAGATCTTAAACCATAAAGAAATTGTTAATCACTATAAAAACTTTATTATCTTTTTGGTAGTCTTGAAGTGAAATCAAAAGTAAAAGGATAACATAAAAAAAATGATATTTTCAAGGTATTAACATTGAAAGTGGTATATATTTATTTTCAAACTTAACCTTCGATTCATTTCTGATTCTTAAGTTCATTGCTTGAGAGCTTATAATTATATTCTCTTTTAATTTCCATAACAACTTTTTCTCCTATAATGACTTCCTTAATAACTTACATTAATTGATATTTTAAAATTTCCTGATATGATCTCAACAAATACTGTTTCATGACTTTAATTGATTAATTTTTAAAGATAAAAAGTGTAAGTGTCTGAAAACATTTCATTTTCAATAAAAATGCTGAAAATAAGGGCAAAGCGATGAAAGTGGCCTCAGGCTATACAGCAGATTCATTATCGATAAATAAGTTAAACTAAACTTAAGTAAAACTAAAGCTAAACTTCCGAAAACATACAGAACAAAAACAGTTAGACATTGAAATGACAGGTAGTATCTGATATAAAAAGTATATCAAACAAATTAGATATGTTTTTATTGATTCTTTTGAGATCTTAATTGTTAATGCAATTAAGATAATCAAGTTTTGATTAAAGTTCATATTACTTTGAAATGATCTCTGTCTACAAGGAAACATTTTATTTATCCAGATAAATATCAAATTATGTGAAAACTATCTGTCAAAGAAATCAACAAATCTTTACTCACCGACTGTATTAATTCCCACATAAACTCCGGTACGACTTCCTCTCAAACTTTGAGGATTAATACCAGCATCACATATGGCTTCGTAAGTTGTCTCGAGCAATATTCTCGCCTGTGGATCCATTGAATCAGCCATAAGTGTAAATGTACTGAAGAAAACTGAATCGAATTTGTCGATCTCTTTCAATTTACCACTTCTGCAGCCGACACCATCGTTCAAGTCTTTAAGATAATTAATATGTTAGAGATGAGATCAAATCTCACACTAATAATAAAGTTTTCTATTTATTAATATTTTGATGAATGAAAAGTTGTCATGAATGAAATTCTGGATTTTATCTTAGAAACTATTTCAAGTTTATTTTTACTCATTCAAAGAGAAAGTTATAAAGCTATGAAGTTTGGGATACTTTTTACACATTTATTTAGATTCTATAAATAATGTTTTATGGTTTTAAAAATGTTAAACATCTTTTAATTTAAAAGAAAAATATGAATTTGTTAACTAACCTAAAGGCCAACGGCGGTCATCCGCTGTAACCATATCGATATTCTTGAAAAGATTAGATGAGAATTCATCCATATTATCAGATTCTGGAAATCTGCCTGCAATACCACTGATTACAATATCTTCTGTCATATCATAGATGGGCCTTCTTCTGGGCTTCGGCCGAGCGTAATCAACACCAGTGCTCATTCCTTTCAAAAAATTAATCAGTTCATATTCAATTGCATGGATTCGTGAGAAAATTCAATTTGATTTAATTTTAAATCTCAAAATTTAATTCAATTCCGGACATACCTTCAGTTTCTTCGCCTAATCCCGAAGTTTCAGGTACTTTTTCACCCAAATCCATGGTTTTGGTGTCTCTCTTTAAATCTAATTCAAATTATGATAATTAACTTGAGAGATTGATGAAAATTTTAAAATAAAAACTTTGCTTTAATTAGTTTGAATGAAATTTAAAGATTTCACTCTAAGAAAATGGTTTGCAATTTGATTGAAATAATCATAAAAATAAGTGAAAACTGGATCTGAATTTGTTTTTATTGATGAATTGAGTGATGTTACTGTCTCGAAAGCGATCGAGAGAATGGCACCGATTCCAGTAATAATCAGATTTATTTGTCCCTTTTGGTTGCCTTTCCCTTTTGACTTTGTTATTTTACCTAATCATAAACTATGACAGAATAAGAATTCTTATGGTAAGAATTGCCCCAAGGGTTTTGTGTCCCAAACCTCATAAAAAAAGTTGTACGACCGCCAAATTAAAATACAGAGTACTGCTTTGTATTTTATTCTTTATGTTTCTATACAGCTCAAACTTTGATGGTTAAAACTTCATTCATTTCGCATTTAGAAAATACCGAATACGTTATTGATTTCATAAGAAAAGTTTTCTTTTCCTTTCACAAAATAAGCTCTAATATTGTTTTAAACGCTATAAAAAAAACTATAATTATCATTAAATTCTGCTATAATTAATTATTAGAGGGATTTTCCAAATATATTTCTTATTTTTATAACTGAAGATTCAGTTATTTCCCGATAACGTCAGTAAAGGATCATTATTTACTAAAATTAGTTTGAAAACTATTTATTCACATAAATATTCTTAGAAAGGCTAAAAACTTGAGGCTAAAATCTATTCGTGACAACTACTGTCTAAATTAGTAATGCAGATAACTTATTATGTAAAACAATTAATTTTTATTAAAGATCATATCATTATCACTTCTACTAACATATCATTTAATATTTTACAATAAGTGATGATAATATTCACTATTGAGGTTAACGTTAAGGCATTCTTTACTCATTTTCCATCGTTAAAAACATTGAAATATTATTAATAAAACAATAAAACCGGGCCATTAATTTCCTCGTGACTTTAGAAACTTGACTTTTAAGTAAAAGTTACTGAAGCATAACATGTCCACTTTCTATGTCATTGCTTTGTATACTTAAGTGACTTTATTTTGAAAGAGGCATCAAAAATGAATTATAACTTGATCTTAAATGATGAATTATAACTATTATAACTTGTTTTTTTCAATAACTTTTTTCTCAATTGTTTTTACATTTAATAAATCAAAACATTTTAAATTACTTTTTCTCAATCAACTTTTGACAAATTATGCAAATTCTTAGAATAATTCAGTTCAAGGCTTGTTTTGGTTGATAAATTCTCATCACATATTGAATATTTGAAGTGAAAACAGATAAATCTGATGGTCATAATCAATGCAAATTTCATTGATCTTGAAAAGAAACTTATTTCCCTTTTCCCAACTTAATCTTTTGTAATTTCAAATATATTTTTGCTCACAAATCCTAGTTTTTTACTGTATTAAAAGAATACCTCAACAAACCATTTAAAAAATTTAAGGAAATGTAATGAATCCTTATTATAACTGTTTGTTTTGAATTCTTCTTTCTTTAGTTTGAAAACTCAATAATTCTTTAATAGAGATTAAGCAACCTTCAGATCAAAAGATAGAGTCAACAACAAGGAGATTAACAACTTTTCATCTCTCGATAGAGTAAAAAGGAATAAATTATCAAATCTTTGATTTTTTATCAACAAAAACAAATGTTAAAATTTCAGAAACGGTTAAAATAATAATTTTATTATATTTATTCTTAAAAATTTCTTCTTTTAATACTATCTCACGATTAATACTATCATATCTTTAAGTAAATGATTTTGAAAAGCAGTTGTTAAGCAGAAACAATTAAAACATGAACTTTAATTGCGATTTTAAAATTGGATTTTTTTGAAAGGAATAATCAATTTGATGTTTTTAAAAACAGCATAAAAGAGATTTTAAATAAAGCATATCTAAAATTCAAGATGTTTCTGAGGGTGAAAATAATTGTCATGTTAAGTTAAATTTTGAGAAACAACTCCAGCTCATGAAAGCTTGTAAGTTTATCCCAATTTAATTACCATAAAAATGATACTTTACTTTTCTGATTTATAATTATACATTTTTTTGGAAAAATTAACTCGTCATTCACTAATTTCGGCGAATTAAATAAATTTCCAAATATTATTAATTTGCATATAGAAAATACCTGGATTTCAATTGAATATGTGAATGAGGAAAAAGTACTGTTATTATGATCTTATATTTTGATTGTGAAATTTTTTGTTTTGGAAAAAGGTTACTCTTGTTTGTTAACTACAAGAATAAACTAAAATTACTTAATTATAAAGAAATTTTTGATTGAATGATGTTCACTGGTACTATCTTTCATGAATTTGTTTACAATTTTACGTCAATTCAACTTTTAATCTTAAAGCTGGGTTTTCATCAAGAAATAAATATAAATATTCTGGATATAGAGATATTTTTGAAAACTTCGAATTTAAGATTTAAAAAAGCATTATAACATTGACCAGTTACAAAATTGCAGTGCTGTAATCAGGTATTCATGTCTGGGGGGCTAAAAATAAATATTTTTGGAGTTAAATATGAGGCTAATCATGTTTGGTTGAGAGGAATATGAAGCTAAGCATGCTTTTATGGGTTAATAATTGGCTAAACATGTCTGGTTGGACTTAAACTGATTCTCAATTTAACACTTTAAAAATCAATATTTGTAAATCTCTGGGTTTAGCCCTATAGCTGGGCTCGAGGCTTGATTTCAAAATGCTAGAAAAACCAAATTTGAAGCCAAATTTTCACAAGAAATTGCAAACTCATGGAAATTTGTGCGTAAAAATACGTGTTTGTTATATCTATGAATGGCCTTAACCCTTTTGGTCTAAGAAAATTATATCAATTAATTAAAATAAACTTTTAGATGACAGAAATGGGAAAATTATTACCTATAATCACGGAAATAATTGTAGTTATTGTTTATATAACATACCGTTACAGCAACGGAGGTGTTATTATGAGAGTGATTAAAGACTAGAGTCGTGTGAATCCAATTTAGGGAGAGATTCACAAAGATTCACAACCTATGCTTTTCAACGAAAAAATGATGAATTGATTTCTAATTTTTAAATAATTTTCTAGAATCTAAGTTTTCAAAATCCAGTAACACTAGAATTTAAAGCATGCAATAAAGCTCATGACTTATAAAATTAAAAAACAAACTAATTAATAGTTGACAAAATTGAATTTAAATAATGGATTACATTATAAGATAGAATAATCTGAAGAAAATGAATTGACCAAATCTTATTCCTGTATACGAAATAGTCCATTTCCTTGACCTTTTTCTTTGACCTTTTCCGACCCCTATGAATAAACTGTATGACTTGAAAAACGAATAGTATTTGCTTATAATGCTTATAACTAATGCTTATACTGATGCCTAATTATACTGTATATCTAGCTCATAGACTATGACATGACATGGCATAAATTTAACCTCAAAATATGAATCGAGAGCGAGATAAAACCCCTCAAAATTTTCACTACTTATATTCAACAATAAAAAGCGAAAAAACTTTCGCATTGCATAAACCTTGACCTCATCGATCGACCAATGATTTAAAAGCGAACACGCGATAGGATGTGTTTTTGAACCCAATATACTGTAGAAAACGCGTTCTTTTAATGAGCCTGAAGAGAACAATTGATACTTTCACTTTTAATTGAACTGTTAAATTGTATTAATAGGAAAACAAGTTTTAAAACATAGCAGTCTGTGTTTGAGCCAACTTCTGCTTAGTCTTGTATTATTAAATAGTAATTCAAATATTTGGTCAATAATAACTCTTATGATCGCATAAAAATAGTTCTGTTAAAAAATACTATTTGGGAATTCAACCAATTGTTAATACTTTCTTATAATGTATTTTGAAGTAAATAATTAGCATAACATAAATTTGGTTAAACATTCTTTTAATTAAACCATACTGTCATCCATTCTAGTGATAAACTTGTATAGAATCTGTCAAATTTACTTCAAGTATATATGCAAAAAGTAAGCTTAATTAAATTAAATCTATCGTATTTAAGGAATTTTTTTAACGCTTTAAACGCAATCATAATCTTTGTACTTAATTGGGCTGAGAACTAAATTCTGAGAACTTTCAAAAATATTTTCATGAACTTATGCCCTCTAAAATTTCATTCAAAACATAATGAGATTTTGATGAGCAATGACTTTGAAACATATTAAATATGATTATTATCTGCAATCAGAATATCTATGATATTTTTTGCGAGAATAATTTGAAGTGTTCTGTTGTACTGATATAACAACACAAAGAGTGCCAGAATTGACGTCATATGTGCCCAGACAAGAATTTAAGTAATTTTATGAAATGAATCTGCAAAAGAGTATAGCTATCACTCCCTTTCTTACAAATACTATCGTATCATTTATCCATTTCTACAGTGCTCAACAATATTAAAAGTTTAGAATAAGATTTTGGTAGAATTATTTTTACAGAATTTATTCTATTTA
>JAQFZT010001418.1:0-15339 GCA_034696325.1 Camisiidae sp.
TTTCATCAATTAAAATCAATTCTATTAAATTTAAACATTAATCTAACCATGACATGAAACTTCTTCATTTTCAGGCTTCCATTTTTCGAGATCAAGAGTTTGATTTTCAAATTCTTCATTCCAAACAAGTTTCCACTCGCCTTTGGATTCTTTTATAAATAACATAATAAAAATGAATACATAAATCATTATTAATTATTTGAATACTATTATTGCAGTTTGATTTGAAAATTTCTAAAATAAAAGCATAAGCACAGCTCAAATTCTAGTGAACATATTTTATCGTCTGTAACAAGTTTTATATCAATTGATTGGTTTAATCTCTTAAATCTTTTGATGCAACAAATAATGACTTAGAAAAGAAACCAAATAAGTCTAGAAATCTTAATGTTAATATGATTTAAGATTAAGCTAAAATTTCACCAGAAAGGAAGAGTAAACTGAGCTCATTATACTAATTATTGTGATTTACTCTTAAGATTACTTATTTTCAAGAGTGAAATATGAATTTCATTTTTATTAAACTCATTTATAATATATAATGAGAGAAAGTTTTTTATCAATTGATTGGTTTAATCCCTTAAATCTTTTGATACAACAAATAATGACTTAGAAAAGAAACCAAAGAAGTCTAGAAATCCTAATGTTTATATTTGATTTAATATTAAGCTAAAATTTCACCAGAAAGGGAGAATAAACTGAGCTCATTATACTAATTATCATATCAGACTATTTTTCAGTAATATCTGTTTAATATAAATCATATCCTAATATTTATATTTGATTTAATATTAAGCTAATATTTCACGAGAAATGTTATTGTAATTATTTTCTTGTAATTGAATTAGTCTTACATTTTATAAGAAGATTGAAATAGAAATTTCATTTGTATTAAACTCATTGATAATATATGAGAGAAAGTTTCTCAATTCACACTCTATTTTTAAAGTATAGCCAAATCTAAAGACTTTAATGCAAACACTTTTAAATACAATAATCTTTTTGAATAAGTTTGAAAAACTGATAATTTTTGTTAATCACTATTTTCGATAATTCTCAGAATCATAAAGTATTTGTGATATAAATAACTACTTTCTGAGAACTAAGAAATAAATTTTTGTCATGAATGAGTCGATGAAAGCATGTATTCTTACAATTATGAAATTGACTTTTATGAGCAAAGATAATCAATACAAAGATTTGATTGTATTTAAACCTTCTTTTATCAGTTAGTGATAATCATTCTTTGTTTATCTCTAAATATTTTTCATTTATTACTTATAACTTTAAAAAGTGATGGTCACAGGTTCAGACTCACAGTATTTATTGAGTCTGAGACTCTCATTTGGACTCAATCTCTGACTTGGAACCTGAGAGCTGCGATACTTATACAAAAAATCATAAGAACTTTAATAGTAGCCACGAGTGTAGATATGACTCTATCAGAATAGTCTATTGTCCTCTTTTTCAGATGTTTCAGAATTCTTATCAATAGCTTCTGTGAGATGTGTTGTAGTTGTAGTCGCTTTTGGGTATTGAGGTCTTTCACTGAAATTCGTGAGACAAATAAAGTCTGCCACTCATATTTGAATTTAAATTAATTTAGAATCAGTCACATTATTAAGCATATCTATAAGTCAGGAGCACATCGTTTGGTCTAATCTCATTTCTTCTAAAACGAACCCTGTTTTTAATCCCCTAAATTACTAATTCTCAAAACAATTATCCCATTTTCAAACTTGAAAATAAACTAAAACCTAAAGAAATTGAATTCACACCTAATTTGTGAATTGAATGAATTAGTATGAAATATGCATAGATTTTTTTCTCTTTGAAGACAAGTTATTTTATGTATACTATCCTGACTCTCACAGACTAAGTTAAATTATATTGAAATATCATTCATTCACTTACTGTACATTCAGTTTTCATTGAAATACTTTTATTAGTTTTTCTCAATTGTAATGAATAATTGACTTCATGCAAAGATACTAGTTCTTATTGATATGATTGATAAGCAAAGATATGATTGTGTTTAATTAATGTGCTAATAAACAATATGATGAACTGACTTGAGCTTATTTTAAATTTTATGTTCAATTGAATTTTATGATAAACTTGCGAAATGGTTATTTCAAAGACTAGAGTAATTGATTAGTGCATTCAGGGCTCGATTCACTCTAAGGGTAGTAAAAAAGGGTTTTAGACCAAACGAGGTGTAGCCCTATAAATCATTAGAACCTAATATTGACTCAAATGAAATGTGCTTCTTAGAGGATGGGCCATCCCCAACACCCCTCAAATTTTGCGGCATTTAAGTCAACTATCAAATAATTTGATTTGACTTTTTTATATTGGTATAACTTCATGTCATTCAAGCAATATCAGAATTTCATTATCACTAAATTAAGTGATTAATTAACTAAAATGCTATTCAATTTTGAAATAAGTGATTCAGATGTCATTTTCACATAATAGCAATATATAAGAGCCCACTTAAGATTTTTATCACATTAAACTACTGTAAGAAAATATAATTCTTTAAGTCCTGTTATTTTTCTGATAAAAATTGAGTTAAAATCTATTCTTTAATTTTAATAATAAAGTTTTTATAAATTCTTGCAATAAAATCATAATTGAAGACAAGATGAAAATTGTCTTCTTATTTATTTCGATATTAAGTGCATCGATTGCTGAAAGTAATATCAGTTACGATCAATTTCTCGAACTCATTGAAGAAAAAAATTTTAAGAATGTTGCTGACTATGCCATTCACAATGGATTTCCTAACTTTGAAAATCTGTTCTTAGAATTTAAGGTAATTCATGTTCTTCTGCTATCAAATTTTCTACAATTTTACTTTCAGTTGAAATATAGAAAAACTTATGAATCTAAAGACGAAGAGTTAAGAAAATTTAATTTCATGAACTCGTTGAAAGTTTTAGAGACAAACAGACAAAAGTTTTTGAATGGAGAAGTTTTGCATGAGTTGGCAATCAATCATTTCTCTGATTTGGTAAGTATTTAACCAAAAAGATAAGTGCTTTTCCATTATTCAATCGGTGTCTCAATATTTTATTATTTTGAAGATCTGTAATGAATTGAGTTTTAACTTCAATACCTTTATGTAAAGCTTATGACTTAACACTTTTTCACAAATAAATGTAGTCAGAGAACGAATACAGCCTTATGTTGAATGGATTACCACTGGATATAAATTCTGCATCAATTGAAGAAGATGTTACTGATATTGATGAAAATCTTCCAGAAAGTTTTGATTGGCGTGAAAAAAATGGTGTCACACCTATCAAAAACCAGGGAAGTTGTGGTTCTTGTTGGGCTTTTGCAACAGTAGCTGCCATTGAGAGCGCGTATGCCATCAAAAACAATGTAACGCTTGATTTATCAGAACAAGAATTAGTTGATTGTTCGAGTGGTGCAAAATATCATAGTCAAGGATGTCATTACGGGTTTAATGATCAGGCATTTCAATATGTTATAGATAATGGACTTGTAGATGAAAAGGATTATCTATACGTTCATAAAGTATTACATCTTTTTAATTGACATTATTCTCACTTATTTTTTATAACATATTTAATAAATTGAATTCTTTTTAATTATTTGTCGGCTTATTCTCATTAATAGCAAAATCAATGCCAAACATCGAAAATAAATAGTTCGCATCAGAAATGGTTTATCAAAAAGTACAAAGTTTTGAGATTCAATGCTACCGATGAAGAAGTGATGGCAACTATTTATAATAACGGACCCGTCACTGTTCAGATCAATGCAGACGGAAATGACTTCAAACAATACCAGTATATTCTATACTATATTTTCATACATTATTAAATGAGAACCACTTTCTTAACTAGATTTTTATGTTAAAATTTCAGTCAAGGAATACTAACGGGTGGACCCAAAGGATATCCATTTTATTATAATCATATCGTGACAGTAATAGGTTGGGGACTTCAAAACAATACTAAATACTGGATAATTAAGAACAGTTGGGGACAAAATTGGGGACAAAATGGTTTCGCATATTTAAAGCGAGAAATTAATATTAGAAGTTTAAATGATTTTGCCGTATATCCTATTCTCTGATTGCTTACACAATTTTCTATTATTAGCTCTATTATGGCATTAATTATTTTTATTAAAAATCTACAAAAATAAATTCAATTCTTCGGAACTTTTAATTGTGATCATTTGATTACATTTTTGTCTTAATTTGAACTTAATTTCTATTTAACATACATTCGATTGGCACAAATATCACAACAAAATAATTATATTGAATTAATTGCAATAAAAAATATTATTAAAGTGTTTATTTGTTTTAAAAAATTATTTAATAACAAAAGTGACTCAGTATTATAACTTGTGGTGCAATTGCTAAAGAATTATGTACTTAATGTTCAACTTAATATTTGCAGAACAATAAAACATCTTAATTATATTGAAACTAAGGAACCATAAAACTATTTTTTCCTAACGTTTTCATTCTTTTATAATTAACTTCAACTTGAATGCGTTTAATGGAAAAAAGATTAGCATAAAAATGTTTAGTTATGCTTTTGAATTAGCATACCTGGTATAATAGAGCATAAAGTCCAGTTTGACCTCTATTTAGAAACATGTATGACTTTATGAGGAGTTACTTTAAAGAGATTTATCTGTATTATGCATATCAAAAGGCGCAAAATATTAACGTTCATTACGAAAAAATTTGCTAATTGTTCCAATTATTCATTGAGCCTTTTTTCTATTTCAAGATAACCTTCATTTATTATACAGTACAAAATTATCCAAATGCTAATATTTGAGTACAGCTTGAAATTCTCACAGATAAATTGTATAATCACTTTTTAAATATAAGAACCTGATTATATTCTATTAAAGTTAGTTCACAAAATGAAGAGTTTGCTGCTATTAGTGTTTGTCTTTCATACGTATTATTGCATTGAAGTAAAGTTTGGTCAAAGTTGTATGTATTGTAACATTAAAAATGAAATTGTATATCAAATAACAACTTTTTACAGACTTCACTGGTATCAAAAAGATTGAAATCCCTTCGTGTAAAGAAGAGCCATGTGTTTTACGAATTGGACAACAATTACCTGTCAAAGTAACTTTTGATGCAGGTCTGCAAATCAATATTCAGAAAATTTAAATTTCAAAAAATATCAATAAAAAATTTTCAATTTAAAAAGAATTTAAAGAAAATAAACATGGAGATATAACTGACGCTGGCGTTCGAGTTTATGTCAATTACTATCGTGATAGATATCAATACAATTTTGCTCAATACCAATCTCTGTGTAAAATGCAATTAATTGAATGTCCGATTGTTAAAAAGCGTAATTACACAGTAGACACACACTTATTCATATCCACCGAAGACACAATGCACACAACCCAAATGTTTCCCGAGACTGTAATTCAATTTTGATAATTGTGTTTTACATAATCAGTTAATTTTATTTTTTCCCCATTAAGGGAGTGAAAGACGTTTATTTCGATGTGAGTCTTGATGCGAAGGATGGCGGGGAATTGATTGGGATGGCTATTGTTAAGATCAACGTTCAATATTGATTATTTTCAATTATTCAATGCATTAAATTAGAAGAATAAAATTTATTTCTTTATTAGTTATTATATTATTTTCAAAACTTTAATAATCTCTTATAAATGAAACAACAGATGTGTCTTAAGCGGTAAATCAGTGAAAAAGTAGTTAAAAGCTTTCTGATTCAAAATAGAAGATAATCATAATAATTAAAAACAGTTGGGGACAAAATGGTTTTGCATATTCAAAGCGAGAAATTAATATAAGAAGTTTAAATGATTTTGTCGTATATCCTATTCTCTGATTGCTTACACAATTTTCCATTATTAGCTCTATTATAGCATTAATTATTTTATTAAAGATCTACAAAAATAAATTCAATTTTTCGAAACTTTTAGTATACCTGCTATAATAAAGCATAGAGTCCAGCTTCACCTCTATTTAGAAACATGTTTACAAAAAAGCATAAGTTGTGACTTTATGAGAAGTGTCTCTAAAGAGATTTATCTATATTATTCATATCTAAAGTCGCAAAATATTAACGTTCTTTACAAAAAAAATTTGCCAATTGTTTCAATTAATCATTCAGACCTCTTTCTATTTACAGATAATCATACATTATTATACTGTATAATACAGTACAAAAGTTATCCCAATACTTATCATTTGAGTAAAGCTGGAAATTCTCAGGTAAATTGTATAATGTTTTTCAAGTAAAAGAACCCGATTATGTTCTATTAAAGTTAGTTCACAAAATGAAGAGTTTGCTGTTATTAGTGTCTGTCTTTCATACTTATTATTGTATTGAAGTAGAGTTTGGTCAAAGTTGTATGTATTTTAACATTGAAAATGAAATTGTATATAAAAAAAATTGTAACAACTTTTACTACAGACTTCACTAGTATTAAAAAGATTGAAATCCCTTCGTGTAATGAAGAGCCATGTGTTTTACGAATTGGACAACAATTACCTGTCAAAGTAACTTTTGATGCAGGTCTGCAAATCAATATTCAGAAAATTTAAATTTCAAAAAATATCAATAAAAAATTTTCAATTTAAAAAGAATTTAAAGAAAATAAACATGGAGATATAACTGACGCTGGCGTTCGAGTTTATGTCAATTACTATCGTGATAGATATCAATACAATTTTGCTCAATACCAATCTCTGTGTAAAATGCAATTAATTGAATGTCCGATTGTTAAAAAGCGTAATTACACAGTAGACACACACTTATTCATATCCACCGAAGACACAATGCACACAACCCAAATGTTTCCCGAGACTGTAATTCAATTTTGATAATTGTGTTTTACATAATCAGTTAATTTTATTTTTTCCCCATTAAGGGAGTGAAAGACGTTTATTTCGATGTGAGTCTTGATGCGAAGGATGGCGGGGACTTGATTGGGAGTGCTGTTGTTAAGATCAACGTTCAATATTGATTATTTTCAATTATTCAATGCATTAAATAAAATTTATTTCTTTATTAGTTTTACAATATATTATTTTCAAAACTTTAATAATCTCTTATAAATGAAACAACAGATGTGTTTTAAGCGATAATTTACTGTTTAATACACACTCACCTGATTAAAAATTCAATGCTCTCAAACAGAAACTAATTAATTATAACTTTAATCAGTGAAAAGTGGTTTAAAGTTTTCTGATTCAAACTAGAAGATAATGTGAATAATAAAAGATTCAAAAATTCATTAGTTTTGATATGATTTGACTTTTAATATGTCGTTTTAGATTAATTTGTGATAAAAATGTTTCATTATTGAAGTTGAATAGAAAAACTTTGAACAAAAAATTGTGTTGTTATTATCAAACTGTTAGAGATATAACGTGTCATCAAAATAATAATGAGGTTTTTGAAAATTTTGTTTTATTTTCCACGTCTTCTGTAGCGATTTCTTCGTATGGCAATAACAACACCCACACAAACACCTAATACCAGAACACACCCGAAAACAATGATAGCTATAGCCCACCATGGAAAGTGACATTTAACAGAACCATACTTATAATCATTGCACTGAAAACTCTCATAATAACCAACCCATTCATCTCTTTTCATGATAAAACTCCTGTAATCCATAGTTGAGCTCTTCAAAGAACACAAATCTGCCATTGATTTCTCCATACAGTCAAAAATATCCCAATTATAACAACATGAATACTTTACTCTCTTATCATCATTATTTGTATACCATGTTTCATAAGCAGATTCTCGACACATCTTGAAATTATTGTCTTGAATTAGCCTTCGATCGCATTCATATCCAGAACTTATAGGTGGTAAACCATCTCGTAAAGGCATATAAAGAATTTCATTTGAGTGTAATTCTGATTTCACGTTCAAAATATTCATCAAGAAAAAACACATAGTTATATAACTCAAATACATTTTTACAAATATCTCATCAAAAATCGCGAAATAATATATTTTATTGTGATTTAAATAACTTTAAAGTTATTTTATTTAACTGATGTTTGTGCCAAAAAAACCTCATAAATGTCAATATTCTTTGTTCTTATTTTCAAATACATTTCCGTTTATTTAATCAGATGTGGGCATTGAGTGCCAAATCTTTTACAAAAATATTATTGTATAATATTGTGTGAAATAATAATGTAAATATTATGAATAAATAATTATGAAGGTTAACATGTGAATTTGTATTCTTTTTAATTAGAGCGGGTATTTTAGAGAAATGAGATTCTCGAGAAATTTATTACCCTCGAGTGTCGGTCAAGTCTCGTGATCTATCGATTTTTCAAAAATATTTAAAATCTTATTTTCGAGGCGTTTAATTGCTTACAAATCAGTTAGTTCTAAATGTTTTGTTTCATTCCTACATCAAAAATATAATTTAAATGTTTGAAGTTTTTATTCAAGAATACGAGTCATATTTACTTTTGGTTTCAATGTTTTAAAACTAATTTTAATTTCAATATTAAAGCTTCAAAAGTTAATTTTAAGTTGGATTTTTCTCTGAAATAAGTATCAAATACAGGAATAAAATTTATAGAAATCAATTTCGAGACTCGAGGTTCTCTTCTCTTATTGTAAATAATACTCGATACCCACCCATCTCTAATTTTAATCTTCTAAAAAGATTGATTATATTCTTTTTTTATTAATTTTGAAAAATCGTTGCTTATAATATATGGAAATAAAAAAAAGATTGATTATTTTATTTCGATATATTATAAGCAACGATTTTTCAAAATTAATAAAAAAAAGAATAAATTGAATATAAAAATCAATCTGAATCAATAGAGGTAATTGAACGACTTGTCAATCAATTCAATATTTATCAATAGAAACTTAGCAACCAATTAAGTCAATGAATATATGAGGACTTGATTTCTATAAGAGCCTAATAGACAAAATTTTGAAAATTGAGATGAATTTCATGTCTATTCTTATAGATTTTTGAGCGGAGAATCTGAAATTTTTATAAAATATGTACTTTCAGTAGAAATAGAAGTTTAGAATATACCTTATTTCCAAGACTTAAAAATTCTGTATTTTATTTTCATTAAGTATAAAATAAAATACAGGGGGTTTCATGGCTTACGAAGAATGTATGTGAGGTGCCCCGTGAGGCGGCTCAATCAGAGACGTATTTCATTAGATCTGATAAATCTTCACATTTCAGAAAATAAAAATATTAGATTCGGATGAAATTCGAGAGGTCAGTTTTTGACCTTTTAAATTCCCATTCAAACTGTCATTTTATAATCTTGTATTACTTCATTGAATAGCATTCCGCTCTCAGATCTAAATAAAACATTATTTAACAGCTTTAGGAATTTGAGTAATTAAGGAACTGTAATGTGATGTTTAATATGGAAAATTTGATAAGGCTTTAGAGAAAATTTGTATAGAATCAAGTTATATATTATTACAAAATGTACAGTAGCTATTATAAATCCATGCAATTCAACTCAATCGTCAATTTCATAAGACTTATCAATTTGTCAAATACTGTTTATCATGATTTCAATCTAATGAAAAGCTAATGACTAGTTATTATAACTTATAAGTCATTTTATAAATAAGTGAAAGTCATTCATTATCTCTATAATTGAAAGCATGTTTTTATTTGAATGTTTGTGTGAATTAATTGAAATATTGTGAAATAACTTAAATAATTGTGAACAGTTATTAGAGAAAGGTTTATAAATAATAAAAGATTATGACAAATTGATAAGTGTTATCAAATTGACGATTGAGTTGAATTGCATGGATTTATAATAGCTACTGTACATCATTTGATTTAAATATAATGGGTATTGAATATAGCCCGAGCATTGTATAAATTACTGTAAAAATTGTGATAAAAAATTGCAATTACAGTCCTTAATTTCATATAAAAATATATATACAAAATTTGAGGGTTTAATTTGACGGACTTCTCTCGTAAGCTTTCGTTATTTCAAATAATTTCACAATCAATTTTTTGTTGAACTCCACTTCAAAAAAAAATTTTTCAATCCTTATTTCAATTTATAACAAGGCTTAATAATCCCAGAGATTCAAATAATGAAATATTAGGTTTTCTGTAGGCTATAAGTTATAAAGCGAAATATATAGGGCAAAAATTTGCATGAAAAAGACCACATTACAGTTCAAAGTAATCAAAATTTTATTTATTAAAATAAGTCAATAAGAACATACTTAGTTATCAAAAACCTTTCCTTACTATTATTTTTATATATTTTTATATATTGAATATTATTAAATGTTGCTATGACTTAAAATCTCGGAAAAGATAATGGACAAGCTTTATTTGGTTGCTTATTAGCATGATAAATTTATGTATGTAGTTCAAAACATTATTTTTACCTATAACTTCTACTCTAATTATAAACTCAACTAAATACGCCTTCGCGATCTTCAATTAGTACTTTTGATACCTCCACTTACTTGGTTATAAAATTTATTTTAAGCGTAATACAAATATTATTTAAAACACATTTTCAATTTTTTGTTTTAAAAACCTGTAAGTAAAAGACTTTTTAAATTTCAACGAAGTTTTCTTCTCAAGAGAGAACTGATTATTTTTCAACTAATTCATAAGTTATTCGAAATGTTTGGTTTCTAAAAAGTTAAAAGTAGCACAACTGCGACTACAATCTGTTGGTCACACTTTAAATTACCTGAATATACATGAGTTAAATGAGAAAATAAATACCTGTGCGCAGGTGTGCTTTTCATGCATCGCAAAACACAGTTTGAAAAACTTAACAACAAAAAAGTTTTGATTGTATTCCTCTCTGTTCTCATTGTAATGGGTGTGCCATACCTGTAATGCACAAAGTGAATAGGTTCGAAACGGTAGAGTTTCATAATATTTAATCAGTATTTCATTCAAGTAAAGTTCATCTCTTTGGATAAAGTGAAAAATTATTTAAATTAAACTTTTTAATAAAATTTTTTCGTTAAAGCATTTTATTTCTGTAAAGATTCGGTATTTTAATCTTCTTATAATAATATATGTATATATTTCTAAAAAGTTGAACGAGTATAATAAGTTTTGTGAGCTGTCAAAAAATAATAATAATCTTATTGGGTCTCTAAATAATTTGGGATTTACCAGATATTTAGAATTGGTGAAGAATATTGTTTAATTTATCATTATAAAAATGCCTATATTTGGCAAGAAACAAAAATCGCCCGACTTATCAGAAAACGGTGGAGCTATTAATGAGAAAGTAAGCAGAAGTATGAATGGTGATAATAAGGTTCAAAAGTCAGATGATGGACATAAAAATCGCACTCAAGCACCGAAACTAATATTTCAATGCCAATTAGCCGAAGGTAGTCATACGGCTCATGTCTCGGGATTTACGAATATGAAAGAGCTTTACGAGAAAATTGCCGAAAGTTTTAACATTTCTGTTTCTGAAGTGAGTAAAAAATAATTATAAAAATGAAACGTCATTTTATAATTTAAGGATAATTCTCAGTTATCAAAGATTTGTTTCCTAAGAATGTTGTTAAAATTCTTTTTCTTAATTAATAACATCTTCGAAGTTAGCTTTTAAGGGTTGATAAACAGAAAATATTCCTATGATGTGTATAAGAATTTATTTATTATTCTTATGAAATTTAAGAAATTTATTGTTGAGTTATAAATTTTCCCTCTATTTATTTGATATGTGCTAATTGTTGCTATAGTGAAATACATTAACGCATTCAAGCAGTAAGTCTAACCACTGCTAAGTTGTATATATACTTGCAATTATATAAGAGAATTACAGCTAGAAATATAAAAATTTCATGATATTAAATTGAAAAACTTATTCCTTACTCAATAGTTAGCTCAGTGATAGCCAACTCATTTAATTGGAAGGGCAGAAAAATATCATCAACTTTAATGCCCAAAATAAATAATAACTTTGAATAATAAGTTGGAATCTATTTATTACTATTCATTAATTTGGTTTTTAGTAATCAGTTGTTTTAAAACTTTCATAAGTTTTAAGTCAGTTTCTATTGTCTTTGAAGGCCAGAAAAATAGAGTCGACTGCGTTTGATGGCCAGATTATAAACCAAAACTGCAATATATTATATAAACCGTATTTAAATTTAAACATCTGCTTTTCGAGGAAATCAAATAACTGTGTATTCATTTTCCTTTAAGGTTTTTCTTTAAGCAAATGATAGGCATAAAATAGATAATAGTAATAACAGTCATTTATTTAGCAATAAATGCAATGAAAACCAGGTTATAAGAAATCACCTCAAATACATTAAAAAAATTTTAAAAATTGTGTTCATTTCTTGCATCCTTTGGAAAGTCATTAAAAATTATAGTTTAATGATATAGTGAAATAAAACTACAAATAATTTTTCTATATTAAAACAATTTCTTTAAACATTTTGCTTAGTCATATGATTCCTATATTAAACTGTAAATAATCTTTATTAATAAATCCTGTCAGATAAAAAAATCTTGAGTTTTCAGGATTCCATTCCAAGAACTAAATGTTGAATCTAATGTTTCTAATAATTAGATAAGATAAAGTTCAACTTCTTATTAAATAATAAGTTTTTTAACAATAACATAACGCAAAAATTTGCATGTCTTAAAAATGAAAATTCATTAATTTCACTAATTATTTTGCACTCCAGAAACCATATCTATTTGGATTATTTAAATGTATATCTTGATTGAGCAATTTTGTGATCTCATTCATTGTCAATTATATTTCCTATTCAATCAATTCTTATTAAAGTAGATTTTGAACTAATTTCATGAGAAAAAAATGTATCATAAAAAAATATTCTTCTTAAAATTTCTTATCAATTTAATATCGAGGGTATAATATGAAAACAGTTCAGTCATGATTCTTTATGAGAAAATCTGGAACAATCATTACGAGTGTGTCTTTTGTTAAGTGCAACACAAATGTATTTTTTTGTGAGCTTAACGTTGCTCTCATTGACAACTTATGATAATCATAGCTATTAAACAGCTCTACTGAACCAATAAAGATAAATTAATATAAATTTCATATGAAGTAAGTAAACAATCCTAATGTTTTATAATCTTATCAATAAGTTTATAAAATAAAAAAGTTTACCATTCATTTAGTTTGGAAAAAAATTCGCTCATATGATTCAAGATCATAAGTTGGTTAATGTTAAAAATAATTTTATATTTTATGCACGAAAGAAATTTTCACAGTCCATAAGATTTTTAAAAATTTACTTTCATTTTTGACACATTTATATGAGTATTATTAGAAATTTCGAAATAAATGAAGTCATTAATAGACTTCAAAACGTTAATTACCATGACTTAAAACATGTCTATTGACGCGTTGCATTCGTATTGTCAAGATTTTAAGAGATAATTTTGTGCAATTTATGGTAGTAAATGATGGGATCTTCTCATTTTTAGTAGTAGTCACTAAAAAATTTTCTTCTTGTTAACCTTAAAAGTTTTTTAATTGATTTCTTTGAAATCTATGTCATCTCATAATTACAAGTAATAACGGATTGTATAGAGTTGACACTATTTATCCATATTGCGGGCCGAACCAAAATTTAACTTTAGAACCAACTCAAACAAACTATTAATTGTGAGCCAAAACTAACCCAAAACCTAATTTTCTCTGATTTAGTGCAAATTTGGTTAAAAGTTTATCAATTTAAATGTTGTACTCATTTACAGTTATGGTCTTTTTCAACTCAGGGTTTCTTTCGTTAAGCAAATGCAAGTCCTGTAGAGTTTTGTACTTTATAGATATCGACTCAAACTTACAGTTTCTTTGAGTTTCCCTTATATAATGCTAATTATTGTTTTGATAGGAAGGCTGAACATAAATTATATACATTTATGCAAGTCCTGCAATCGCTTCATAAATTATGTTCAGAGCTTTTTTGACATTAAAATGAGTAAATTTATTGTTTTGCAATAACAAACTGTAAATATTTTATGCAATTTTCAGGATATTTTTGTGCATTGTTGAAACCAAATCCGAATTGTATTTAAGTTGTTGATTTGATACTCCAAACCATAGTATTTCCGCAATAACTAGAACAAAATCCAAGCTTCAAAACCAACCCCTTTTGAAACTAGTTGCAACTTTAGTGTTGTAGCAGTGCTCATTAGGTATTGTATCACAAAAATGTACATGTGAAATATTTTCAACTTTATTACAGTAATTTTAAAAAGTACTGTGAAATTTTCATATGCAAACAAGTATTACATAAATTATTTTCCTAACATCTATCAAGTAAAGTAAGTGTATTTTCAACATGACTTAAAAATTGTAATTTATTTTATTTTTCGAAAAATTTTAATGTAATTTATTCCCTGAGATTCTTTAACTCGAGATTATTACAGGTGAAAATTTATTACAGGATGAAAATGTTTGATTGAAAAAGAATTCAAGTTCATGTTACGCTGTTCATGAACTTTGATTATTTCTTTATAAAATATAGTTAAATTCAGGAGAGTATTAAGTGAAACGCATTAGTTTGGGCAACAATTGAATTGTGAACAATTAGGTTTTATAAAAACCACCTCATGTTTAGTTTACCGCTAACAGTATGTTGAGTGAAGAGTATTTGGCGGATGTAAAGTCCATAACTGCATGACTGAACATTTTTAAAGGTTTTAGAATAATATGTAATGCATTTCCTGGTTTTTAGTTAAACGAACTTTTATTTGACATCTGCTGTCAGTTACCTTTCATGATGACCACTAATAAATTTATAGCACAAAATTTAAATATTATAAAACTTTCCTAATTTTTCAATTTTCATTATGTTTCCTCTTTAGTTCATTTAATGTCTTCAAAAATTGTCAAATTAAATAAAAATCAACTCAACATTAGAAATGAGCAGATATTTTATTGTCCAAAAATTATTTCACTTTTTCTAACTTTCAGTAATTTGTACTTAAATTTCATTTGATTTTAAAAGATCTGTTCGAAAGATTCTTTGGAGGAAATCAAGAAGAGTTTCATCAGAGCATGAAAAAGCCTGTCTCTGGCATATAAAACCTATTGTTTCTCACTGTATGATAACTTTATTTACTCAATTGAGAGGAATAGAGATGAGTTACAATGTTATAGAAACAATGTTTCATCGAATAAATTTCAAAAACTGCTGATAAATACTAGAATTTGCTTTCTTATTGCTTATAATTTTTAGCTTTTCCGAGTGCTAAAGTGTCTTATTATAAATTTTAGATAAAATATTTATCCAAAAACTTAATTTTTCAGATTCTCTA
>JAQFZT010001419.1:0-15335 GCA_034696325.1 Camisiidae sp.
ATATGTCCACTTTAGGTCACTGTTAGTCATCAATAACAAGTTGTCAAAAAGTAAGAAATCATTTTTTATATTGAAATGTGCTCTCACAACTACAAAGATCTTAATAAAAAACGAGTCAGTTTTCTTTCACAGTATAGACTTCGAACATGAATTAAGGGAAAACAGAGTTAAACAGAGTTGTCAGGTCAAGTGACAACTTTTCAATAATATTTAATTGTGATTAAAAAAAAGTTTGAGATAAAAGTGTATTAGTATTAAGTTCGACAAATATTGATAACCAATAAGCAGATTATAAAAAGCAAATAAATATGAATAATAATTTTTTGAAAGAGATTATTAATGATTAAATGATTTGGTTTAGTGATCATTTGAAAAGCAGTGTAAGTGAATAGAGACAAAGCAGACAAATGAAAGAAAATGTAATTTTTTTCGCGTATAATTAAATGATAAATAAAATGTATAGTTTGGTAGTCATACGGTTTCGGGATTGAATGGTTTCCACGTGCCGTTACTCAGAGCCACCTGAAGCTCATTGCTATTAATGGCTCCACTCCTATCAGTGTCCACGCGGGCGAAGACAGACCTTAACCACTGATCGTCGGGCATCTTGTAATAAGCCATTAAATCTACTTATTATTTAACTATTTATATGACTATTCACTACACAAATGAGATAAGTAAATATATTTTTTCTTACCTTTAGTTTTATGACTATCTATTTGTTGATAAAATGCAACACTTTTAAAGTCTATGACATACACAACAGTGTATACAGACATATACATGACTAATAACACGCCTTTTAAAATGACTCTTAAGCTGACGTAATGATTGGGTTTTCTATTGGTTCCGCCACTCAATAGCATCACAACCATCTCTTGATTTACTTTCAAGCACAAAGTTTTTTAATTTCGATTCAATTGTATTAATGAAATGTTTTGTTTAATCTAAATTAATATTTAGTTAAATAATTTGAAATTATATTGAAATATTAAAGTATACGCCACTGTGTACTGCTTAAGATGACGTATAGTTATTTGTAATGCAAATCAATGAAATAGCAGTTTCTGCTGTGAAATACCGTAAGACCAGTGAAATATCACCATAACTGTTACGGTATTGAGAAAAATACTTAATGTCTCATAATGGGGTTCGGGTTCGGTCTCGGATATTATCAAATTATCCTCAAAATAATATAAGATTATATTATTATGATAAGGAAATTTTAGTTTTTAAAAATTTAAATATAAACTAAATTTGTGCAAAGCATTTAAAGATTCTTAAATACTTTTAAAGTATTACATAACTTTGAATGAAAAAATCGAGATAATCAACATTTATTAAAAGAATATTTGATTTTTAGAGTGATTTTTTATTTAGAAATGATATTAGAATTGAGATAAAACAATGAGTTACTGTAGAATGGTGAATAACAAGAATCTAGCAATTGGGTAGGGCTGACAATCCCGAAAACACTGTAATGTAGATGTCTCAATAGCATTATGCATGGCATGTCTCACTCGTGACTCATGAGGTGCGTTAATAAATTACACAAGTTATAGGAAAGTGCATAGTGGCGTAGCCATAATCAGCTAAATTAACTGTATTGGATTAACTAAGATAACGATTGCAATGCAATGATCGCAATAAATTCATAACAATTCTTCCCTAAACCACGATGAGATAATTGATCAAAAATTTTGAAAAAGTTAAAAACAAGTTTCCAATGCTTGAAACGATTACGAGTTAGTAAAAAAACTTGCGAAAGACAGATATAGGGCATACATAAGAAATAGTCTCTCATATAAATGACGTGATCGAAAATACATTTACGTTAAAGCAGTGAAAGCTATAGTAGAGCTGAGAAGTGGATTCAGAATATTAAGCCTATAGTTGAACGTATTGTTGATGAGCCCCTTATCCTATAACCGCACCCTATATTCAATCTATAAAGCAGTTTCTTCTTTGTCCTATATTTCTATATTTAATTTGTTTTAATACATATATCTATACACACAGTGTATTATATTTGGAAATCAATTGTATTTCAAATTATTTGACGGCATTTTCACCTTAATTTCATTCAAATGATTCAATTATAATAAAATGTGTTTTATTTTAATATAAATGTGAATTAAAATGAAAATTTATGGGTTTTTACTATTGTTTTCCTCTAAATAGTAATTGAATTGAATTTGTATTTTAAGTGAAATTGAAATTTAAGACAATTAAAGCGCTTTCAATGATATCCGGAGATTCATCTAAAATAAGTAATTCATTCTTCTTATTCATTTACAAATTTAAATGTCTTGTAAACATTTATTCAATTTTTATCCTTATATTTAATTCTTGTTTACTTTTCTCAAAAATATGTTTACTTTAAAACTTTTGTGTTGAGAAATAACTCATATTTTGTTTGAACTCTTACTTTATTTTTCAGTCCATTATTATCAGGAAATATAATTTTATTTTCTGTTTAATTGATTGTTATTTGAAAACTAATTTTTTTTATTGATCAATCAAAACTTTTATTCATTTGAATTGCTATCAAATTGATTGGGAATAGTATGAGAGCGAATAGAAAATCAAAAGTCAATAAAAGGCTTCAGTTGAATGAATGTTGAGTGCAATGAAAATATAAGTTTTCTCTCATATCTATAGATCGTATACACAAAATAGCTGTGAATTTTCTGCGCACTCAAAGTTTGCATACAATTTACTAAAGAAAATCCCATTAATTTTTATTATCATTGAGTTTAAAAATAAAATAAAAACATGTTTTTGCAATGAAAAAAATCACATGTTTTAAAGAGATAATTATTGTTTATAAAAAAAAAACTTTGAATTATTGGTTAAAAATTTGAATAGAATTTAATTACTATTTACATTAATATAGATATGAATATAACTTTATATGATAATTAACTTAAACTAAAATGTATTGACAGCTCCCGGTGTTTACACATGTCAGACGTGTAATGCATTGTTTACATGTCTGGAGTACTATCAACAACATCGTAGAAATCACGCGGAATGCAATGGAATCAAACTGTTGACATGTAGTCACTGTCCCTATTCTAGTGATTCTTCATTTCATTACAATTGGCATATAATGCAACACACGGGCAAAGATGCGCACAGATGTCAGGTCTGTAATAAACCACAATCAGTCTCAACATCTCCTATGAAACAGGAGGCCATCAGTATTGATAGCATATCCGATGACGAACCCTCTTCTTGTGCAATGATTGGCAAAAGGTTTACATTTAAACACTCTTTTCAACCAACCATTCATTAAATTTAGTCTTCAGTTCATCGAAAAAACATTTTAATTTTCAAAAATTGATTACATTAATTACCAATTTATAGATCAGTGGCCACCGCAACAACTGATGATCTTTTATTGTCATCAAGTCTTCAAACAGCTCAAAGTTCATGTCGTATGACATCAAAAGCCATTATGACACTCAATGATCACACAAACAATTTCTATAATTTAAAAACTATTGATGCGACCGATTTAATGGACAATAAGTTCACAAATTCTTCTGGTGATGAAGAGGGTGACGATGAAGAGGATGAGGAGGAGGAGGAGGAAGAAGAATTTGTAAATCATGGCGCGAACGGTGATAATGAGTCAGAAGTAGACGAAGATGACGATGAAGATGAAGAAGAGAGTGATGAAGAAGAAGATGGAGATGAAGAATACGGTCTCGAAAGTGTAACCAAAAAATTGAAAAGTTGTGATCAGACGGGAAGTGACAATAATAATAAGCCTCGGGGTAGAGGTAAAGGTAACCGAAAATCTAGAGTTAATGCCTTTTTTGATGGAACTGATGGTTCCGGGACTGGAATGGAGGGAATTAGAAGGAAGTTCCACTGTTCTCATTGTGGTAATGGTATAATCATATTTCAATATCTCTTATTTCTAAAATGATGTTTTATTTATTATAAGATTTAATGCAATTTTGTGTTAATTTTCAGGTAAAAGTTTTAAAACAAAATCTCATCTTCAAAGGCATATCTTGACCCATACCGGCGAAAAGCCTTATCATTGTAATCGTTGTGGCAGTAAATTCAATCAAAGCTCATCCCTACGCAATCATATTATCGCAATTCATACTAAAGAATATCCACATTATTGTCCTAATTGTGGGAAAGGCTTCTTAATGCCTGCTTTACTTCAGAAACACTTAGCGACGAGTCATCGGAATAAGTGACCGACCGTTCAATACAACAATTTTTGAATTAGTGCCACAAATTTAAATTATTTTCAAATTAATTATCAATCATTAAAAAAATAAAGTTTTATATTATTTTGATTGTAAACTATTGTTTTAGAATATGTATCCTTTTATCAAATTCTCACTTTCTTTCTCCAAGTATTTATTGAGAAGTTTTATCAAATAATATATTTTTTCATACAATAATATAATTAACTCTAAATTTCTATTGAGCTTCTATTCTATGAGATTCTATTCTAAAATATATGAAATTCAACTTTTAATTAAGTGATCCATAATTATTCATCTATTATAAGGATATATCAAATAAAACAATAGTATAAGAGAGAAAGACTTCAAGTAAATGTTGAGCTCATCGGCAAATTATTGCTGTTAATAATGAGTGCATTTATATATTTTCAGATAAATTCAAAAATACTATATCTTTAGGAGAATAGAGTAATAAATTTTATCATTTATCAACTTTTATCTAATTTTATCATTTAAAAAAGACTTGTTTTCCGACAGTTTTCTTAATTGATGTCATTGAATAAAATGCATTTTACTTAATATTAAAACTAAAACAAGAAAATATATTTTTCATATTACACACCAATAATGTTCCTTTGAATATGAGATCAATTTCTAACCATAACAACCACTACAACAATATTGAAACTGAGAACTTAAAGTTTGTTTAAATAATTGTTGTCTTATTTGAAATAGTCATTTATTTGTGTATATATTTTCAAATTTATAATATAAACTGTAGACTTAATTGTAAAGTTTAATTTATTAAACCTTTTTTTTAATAAATAAAAGTTACCTCTAATGTCAATTTTTTTCTCTATTTTCCGCTAAAAATATTGTCTACTCGAGTGTCAACAACTAGAATGTGGTCATAAGTTCGATCGATCGCATGACAAATCCAAGACTTAGAAGAAGCCCAATTCATACTAAGTATTCGGTTAATGAATTTTTGAATAATTATAAGGTTTCGTAAAAATTGATGTAAAAAGTTGATTATTGAATCTGATTTTCTATCTGGAGTTGAGGACCTACTGTAACAGGTGAATAAGGGTGCAGTGAGGGGGCACTTCCATCTGTGCCCTCAAGAGTGGACGACTTTAATAGACTTGAAGAGGACTCTGAACACCTAGAGTTGACTAATAGTAAATAAATATTAAATTAAATGACGTTTAATGATTTTTTGTTCCAATACTTGTGAGCTAATGACCAACAATAATATATTCGGGATTCGTAAGTACATCAATCACATATACAGTGTTTATGAATCACATATACAGTGTTTATGAATCATTCAACATAAATAACATGTGTTTATCAGTTCATAAGTTACAGCTATCAGTGCATCATAACATTAGAGAAACTTACTTTTTAGATAAACTTTTACATCAATTTTAATAGTAGTTTATAAATTCAAATATTTCAATATCATGTTATACTTCGATTACAACGCAACCACTCCTTTAGCTGAAGAAGTCATTGAGTCAGTGACTAAATCAATGACAGATCTTTGGGTCAATCCTTCATCTAATTATAGTGAAGGCAAAGCTGTTAAAACTGCTGTTGAAAACTCTCGTCAATCAATCGCTCGTATGATTAACGCTAATAATAATCACGAAATCGTATTCACTTCTGGAGGAACTGAAGTATTATTATTTTAAATCTTATTTAATATAAACTTTGCTTTTATTTAAAAAAGAGTTGAGTTTAAAAATTTTGAGTAATTTTCAGATAACTTTGAAAAAGTTTCTCATTTCATAATCAAATATTAGGCAAACAATTGGATAATAAAGTCTTCGATAAAGCATTTTATATGCGAATCAACTTCTCATCGAAAACCTCATATCATAACCACTAATATAGAGCACGACTCGATTCGCGAACCTTTAGATCACTTGACAATTGAAGACAATAGCAATTTATCTCCAAAAACATCGATTGATGTCTCGTTTGTTTCAGTTTCGAAACAAAGCGGTTGTGTTAATGCCGACGATATAATGGCATCGATTAGACCCGAGACGTGTCTCATTAGTGTAATGATGGCTAATAACGAGACGGGAGTTATTCAACCGATTAGAGAGATTGGCGTTAAGTTAACAAAAATGAATTCAGAAAGAGCTGCCAAAAGTTTGCCTAAAATACTATTCCATAGCGATGCGGCTCAAGCTGTCGGCAAAATCATTGTTGACGTCCAAGATTTGAATCTCGATTATCTCACAATTGTTGGACACAAAGTATTATTTCACTAATAAGTTTAAATATCATTTAATTATATGTTTTTAATCAAACAGTTTTACGGTCCGCGAATCGGAGCTCTCTATCGAAGATCAGGATCACCTCTTCTTCCCTTGTTTTTTGGTGGTGGACAAGAGAAAGCCTTAAGACCTGGTACTGAAAACACACCAATGATAGTAGGACTCGGAAAAGTATTGCAAATTTTTCTATGTTTCACATAACTATTGAAATCATATTATTATTAATTATTATATCACTGTATCTTTCAATGATAGGCATCAGAATTAGTTCTTCAAAACATCGATAAATATAATAAACATTTGACAGAACTTCAATCTTATTTGGAGTCACAATTACTCAATAAATTCGGGGATTTAATTAATATAAATTGTTTGAATAGTCCTTTCGGTCGTTTACCGAATACGACAAGTGTTTCGTTCATTAATGATAAGCTAATTGGAGCTGAAATACTGAGGCTTACGCCTAACTTACGCGCATCTCTGGGCGCTGCCTGTCATTCAACTCATACTAAGGTTTCAAACATTATTTTCAATCTAAAATCTAAAATTTTATGTATTTTTTCATTTCCAATCATTTCATTTATAGGATGGAATCCCTTCTCAAGTCTTGATATCATCCGGAGTTAGCTTTTATTTGGCTCAAAGAACTATACGGCTCAGCACTGGTAGAGACACAACTCGAGACGATATTAATAACGCTATCAATGAATTGAAAGTAGCTGTCAATACATTATTGGCTGATAAGAAGAGTCCATAATAATCATGAATTATAGATAAATTTTATTTATTATATATTTTTATTGAAAGTGTTTTGAACTCTGATTGTATTTTTATAAAGTTATCTCTCAGTCATATCAATGTTTGTTTTATATTAGATTCGCTTTTATTTATCTTTAGTTTTAGAGTTTATTTTACTTCTTATCCTTTTTCAAAAATTTAATTCTATATCGAAATTTAGTTGATTTTTTAATTAATTCAAATCCAATTATGCATTTATTTTTTAATTTACTTATTAAATAATTTATATATTATGTGCAAATTATAGTCAAATATTTTGCTTATTAGTCATATTCAAATGAATCGATACTATCTATTGAATAAATACTGTAAATTACGCAACGATTGTTTGATTATATGATTTAATTATCACTTTATTATCTAATAAAAGATAACTTCATTTAAAAAGTAAGAGAAATTGGTTAAACTATAGAGGATCCAATGTTATGGATCAAAGTGGGTGTCAGAAAGTGTTTTTCAATTTAATATAAGTTTGTTTCTATGGAATAATTAATTCTTTATTATTTAAGAATGTCTACATTTCCGTTATTTTACTTGTTTATCACTTTCATATTTATAACTACAAGAACATTATGTAAGATAAATGTTTTAATGATTCTTTTATTTTACTATATTTTAAAAAAATATTTAATGACACAAAATTTTTAATACTTTGACTTTTGTGAAGGCGATCCCGAAATTCCGGATATTTTTGATATACTTAAAAGTAGTGGAAGTAAAACTGTTGGCTATAAGATCGTTTGGGAAATCAATGATGTGACTGGCACTAACTCAACCACACATATCAATACTGTATGTCATAAGTAGAGTGGATTTCAAGTATTAACAATACATAACTGTAAACCTATTTCAGGGAAACTCATATTCAGTTACAGAATATTATGATATCGAGAACAGTAGAGGAAGACTCGATATTGTTAGAGCTAATGGAGTCAATGGAACTTTTATATACGATGGAAAAACCAATGAAACCTTTCACTTAAATCAGGGCACATGCACTTTAGGCAATATGAATCAAAGACCTGATTTCCTCAAAAAATTTCTCGATGACTTTTGGTCTGTGAACTATCCAGATCCAAACGGTCGCAAAATTCTGGGTCCTTCGGCTTTGTTAAGGCTAATTAAAACTTTATCTCAACACACCGGAGATCCCGGAGGACCTCCACTTGTGGTATGTTTTCCATATTCATTATTCAATGAAATTACTCCTTCACTTCAATAAGTTTAAGAATCATTTCAGTTTTGATATCTAAGTTTTTTGAAAATTTATTTAGTTTTTTCTTCATTCAACTTTATAGACTTCCTTTAACTTGAAATTCAATTGAATAATTTGATACAAAATGAGACAAAATTAAAATAATAATTCTCGTACATAATATTGTTATTCTATTGATACACAAATTTTTCCATTGATAGTCTTTTTATTCATTAGAGATTTGTTCAAAATACCAATAGTTTGAATGATAGTCGATATTTGAACGGAAACTTATGGAGTTTTAACTCTTTGATTAATGGAATCAATACAGCGATTGGATGGATTTTTACAGGTAGAATGTTTATGATCTTAAAAACATGATTATATTTGAAATGTTATTCTAAAAACTAAGATCCGTCATCACTGAACCCGTATGGCTACCAGAATATGGCGTCTCCTGTTTGGGCTACAGTTAATAAGAATGGAAGCATACAAAAAAGATACGAAGTGGCACTCTTCACACCTTATACTAATAACACTAGAAAATTAATGAAAAGTATTCAGGTATAATTCAACTCATCATCAAATATTATTGATCGCAAAAAATTCAAATATATTTCGAATGTGTTTTGATAAATAAATTGTGAAATTTCTAAATGAAATTTTATTAAAATGTTATTTAGCCCTCACAACAGTGACCATTGAACATATGTTATACTATTTGAAATTGTTGATTGTTTGACAGATACCATTAGGATTAGGCTGTGGTCGTAACTTGTCTGTCATTGCAAACGCTCCGATACCTCCACAGCTAAGTAGTGGATTCAGTTATGATATGAGATTAGAAATAGTGATGCAGCCCAGTTGGGTCTGGACTGGCAATGATCTCAATCCATCCAATTTGGTCGATAACGGAAGAATCACTTATGACGACACCGCAAAGTTGATGGCCTGGCGTTACGACGGATTCAATGTTAGCGGAGATATATCTAAAAATAACTATTATAGTGAAGGCAATAATGAATATGAAACGGGTGGCTTTTATTATGAAGATGTCACTATTAATACGGGTGATAATTCAATTACTGATGACAAAACACTCAAAGGTTCTACATTTCAATCGAATTTAGAAGTCTTTCTTACAATATTTGATTAAATATTTAGGAAATTCTAGTTTAACTCTTCCAACACGTACTGTTTGGGATATGAAATCTGGTGTTGTTTATATCATAAATGACATATACGGCAGTTGTACTATAAAACAGAAAAAGATTAATGATTTTTTAGTTTCCATAAATTTCAGAAGCGGATATAAGATTCCCATCAATACTCCAGAGTTAATTCAAAGTAATGGATTTCTATATATGGGAGAAGTATGTTATTGAGAGTGACTCAATACAAAGTTGTTGTGATTTTTTAATGATAGCCCATATAATTGTTGACTGATTATTAAAGGGCAAATACATTTTTGTTTTCCCAGTTCGTTGAACGCGGTATTCCTGTATTGGTATATGAAAAAAGAATTGAAAAAATGTTGATTGGCTACGGTAATGGTATGGTTTCAAGGACTGTCGTTATCACACATTATTTCGAAAGGGTATAAATTTCAAAAATTTTCTCTATCAATTCATAACACTTTTCTCTATCAATACTATGAATTGATTTTTTCATATTAGGATAATTACAAAGAACCATATGTTGGCAATGATTTGCTCTTAAGGATTGGTATCTCTATTCTCTATCCCAATAGATTGAATATGAGTTATACAAAAGTATGATCAAAATTATAACACAATTTACACTTTCAAGTCAAATTTGAGTTATATAATTGTTATATCAGGTCTGGTCGGCGACCATTAATATCAACGGATTCACTATAAATGTGGGTTCAAAAGACGTTTGGTCTCACGTTAAACAAAAAGTTTTTAATGTGAAAAGTTGTTACTTAAAATCAGGACTTTCCAAATGGTTTCAATTAGGATTTCCAAGTAATAGAGATTCGCTTTATTACTCATTTATAGATATTAAGATAAAGTTTTTCTTATTTAGTAACAACATTGCAATACTATAAAATGTTTCAACAGGCAGACACTATCGATAGGCAAATTTTAAATTATCTTTACACAGCTAGTGACTTATCTATATCTCCAACTCGTATACCAACTTCTTTGATTGGTTGGTCAAGCAATACATTATATTTTAGTGCATTGATTCTAGAAAGAGCTCCGTTTTCAAGTAATTTTATTAATACTTCAAAAATATTTTGTATAATATAAATCAATCAATTTATTTAAAACAGTTGACTTCCACATGATATCTGTTGGTCAGCAAAGGCTAAAGAATTCATACAAATCATATTTAGTCAAAAGTTTTCAAGAATGCTCAGGAAATTGTCTCGATAACATTGACATTGATTGCAATTATTTTTCTATATGTGATAATTTCATGTGTATTTTGAGCGGTGACTCTCTAACAAGTAAACCCTCAATGGTTACTTCTATGAATTGTACTACTTATCAAAGTAAGTCTTATAAAAGATATTTTGACAGAAGATTATAAAACTTCTACAATATTTGATATAAAGGCTTAAAAAATCTTAAAAATGATTTATTAAAATTATGACATTTTTAGAGTTAATTGCTTTTCAGGAAACAGTAAAGGTTCTCAAATGCTTACAATGAAGATGTTATTGAGCAAAATAGAGAGTAGAGTACAATCATCAGTTCTCGATGCTGAATTTGCTGACCAAAAACTAAACTTAACTTTGCATCTAAAAAATTCAGACACGCAGGCGGTAGAGGTAAGTTATAATTTAATAATCGAATTTAATATTTGAATTAAGTCTAAATTTTTCCAATATTTAACAATTTCCAAAAGATGATAAATATAACTGCAGTTCAGTTCAAAACTGGATTCAATTTTGGACAGGAAAATACTCTGAATGAAGAAATAACACGTATGTTATAATTGCTATTATAATTATGATAAATTAGTTAAGAAATTCTTCTCTAACTTGCAGTGAATAACGATCGCTATACTCTGAAATCAGTTACACATTACCTGATATCAAACAATGACAAAAGATTTACTTTAGTGCAATCAAATGGATTTCTTAATTGTCAGCAAAAATGTGATGACTTCAAGAATAATACCTGCCATTCGTTCTCTTATTGCACAACAAATCAAGAATGCATACTATCGACAATGCATTCTTTACAACTGTTTAACTCAACCAATAATAATACATACACTCAAAGATCTGATTGCGCGCTCTTATATAGTAAGCGAATAATTTTTTAGCAGCTATTGTTGCAAATCATACTCACATTGAAGTTAATCTTACGAAACGCTGACTCAAAACTACAGAACATCTACGGGAGCAAAAGTTTTGACGTGATTTGCAATAATATTTGAACTGAAAAAATGAATACCAAAATGAAAACTCTTTAAAATATTTAAGTGAATACTTTTTAGGAACTTATTCTTCCGAATACGACCGTTTCAGCTCCTTTGGTATAACAAGACCTAAAACAGCATCAAAACAGTTATTAACTGTGAATGAAGAGGAATGTGCAATTGCCTGCTCTACAGAAAAAAATTTCAAATGTCGGTCATTTGATAAATGTGATACTAATCAAACACCTGACCTCAAAATCAACTGTTATCTTCATACAACTCATTATTTGGAGAATCTTAAAAATGAATCAATTATATTGAATTTGAATCCGTCAATTAATTGTGGACACTATTCAAGAAAATATGCCTCAGATTTCAATGTTAAAACTAATATGAGATACGCTTATGTCGATGGAAGAGATCGTATAAGAATGACAGGTTTGAATTGTCGTTTATGTGTATCTAATTCATAAAACTTCATTTCAATTTTTTTTAAAATTGTCATCAAATTTTCATAGAAAGTGAAAGTGACGAATAGAAAGGATATAATTTGAAAAACTCTATAACTAATTGAAATATTATCCTTCTTTAAGGTCTAACTGTTGAACAATGTGCTCATCAATGCGTTGAAACTGAATCAAATAGAAAATGTCTCGGTTTCTCTTATTGTGAGGGAAGGCTTCTTAAAAACAAAACAAAACCACAACCCGTTTGTGTATTGTCTCCAACTAATGATGATAATAATACAGTTTACTTTGTTAATGACCCGAAATGCGAATTATATTTTAATGGAGATCTCAATTTCCAACTAAAGGCTGCGGTAAACCAGAGCCAGAACCAGAGCCAGAAAAGTAGTTCTGGTAAATATAGTTCAGGCACTGGTGCTGGCGTTGCAATATTTATGCTATTATTAGGAGCTTCTATTGGTATCATTTGTGTCTTTTTCTATCAAAAAAGAAAAGCTCGAAATAATGTTTAATAAAATTTGTGTAAAAGTTTTTCATATTCTGAAGCATTCATTGTAATAAAACATTTTGTTTATTATATTTTACAAGAGATTTGAATTTCTCTTTTTATGAAAACATAATTTGATAACACCTTCAGTTTTTACTAAAACAATCAAATCATTCATTTCTATCTAAACTATATATTCAATTGTTTTATAACAATTATTATCGAAATTGTTTTTGATAAATATGTTTTGTAATTAATATTCAATAATATTATAATTATAAAAATTATAAAGTTGGATATTTTTGATTTACTTAAAAGAAATAAAACTATGGAAAACAAATACTTAAATGAAATGCAATAACTCTTTAAGATGAAAATAATTGATTAATATTCATATCATATAATTGTTACAAAGCTTTTGCTAATGTTAAGTTGATGTGTATTTCACGTCTGCTAAACAGAGACTGACTATGAATGTCATACAAAATTTTGATATTCAAAGTTACCTAATATTGATATAAAGTTTAATCTATTTATAAATTTTGATTTAGGCCTGAGTTTGAGTTAACAATGATTGACTCAATTACTTCGCAATGATATGCTCTTAAGAATTAGTATCTCTATTCTCTATCCCAATAGATTGTAAATGAGTTATACAAAAGTATGATCAAAATTATTATAACAGAATTTATACTTTGAAGACAACTTAAAGTTAAAAAATTGTTATGGTTTGATCGGCGACCATAGTCTTGCGCCTCAAGTAATCTATAGAGGATTCTATGAATTTTTTATTTTAAGTCAAAATACCATTATCTAAAGGCTTAATTCCAAAAGTTGATCAATTTTGATAAGCTCTGAATATTTTAAATAAATGATTGAAAAACTGAAGTCATAACTTTTTGACAAAATTGATCGAATTGGAAAGAAACTCAATTTTGGCCATGTCTAATGTGAATTGGGATGTATATTAGCTCTCGGGTCATGTGACAAAGGTGGATGTGAATGAGGGTCATGTGAACGAAGTGCAGAGAGAACTTCTCTTCGTTTGTACTCAATTAAAATTCATCAGCTTAACCGTGGAAGATGATCACTAGAAGAAGAGGCTCAAATTGTTTGGCTAAAAATTTGAATTGCGAAAAAATAAGAGTTATCATGGAAGATTACCGATGGACAATTTGTCAGATAGCACAATAACTCAAGTTCATTTTGATTTTGGGCCGATTGGTCACAACGGTTCAATCAAAGCATCAGGTGCTTTATCACAATTTTGCACATTTTCTCATAGCATTGTTTTTCACCTTCAGAAAATCGCGGGATATCAGTATTAAGATTTTTTCAAAATTCATTCAATTTCGGACTTAAGCTTTCAGATAATGGTAGTTTCAATTCATATAAAAAATTCAAAATATAATCCAAAGAATGTTTAAGGCGCAAGACTAATTCGACACCTTATATCAAGACAAAGGTTTTCTTATTCAATTTGAATGAGTCTATTAATTGTGGGTATTATTCAAGAAAATATGTTTCAGATTTTAATGTTAGAACTAAGAGGAATGTGCAATTGCCTGCTCTACAGAAAAAAATTTCACATTAATGTTACAACTAATATGAGATACACTTATGTTGATGGAAGAAATTGTATAAGAATCACAGGTTTCAATTGTCGTTAATGTGTATCTAATTTATAAAATTTCATTTCAATTTTTTTAAAAATTGTCATAAAATTTTCATAGAAAGTGATAAAAAATTTCGAATAGAAAGGATATAATTTGAAAAATTCTATAACTAATTGAAAAATGATCCTTTTTTAAGGTCTAACTGTTGAACAATGTGCTCATCAATGCGTTGAAACTGAATCAAATAGAAAATGTTTCGGTTTCTGTTATTGCGAGGGAAGGCTTCTTTAAAACAAAATAAAACCAGTTTGTGTATTGTCTCTAACTAATGATGATAATAATACAGTTTACTTTATTAATGACCCGAAATGCAAATTATATTTTAATGGAGATGTCAATTTCCAACTAAAACCTGCGATGAACCAGAGTTACAGAAGTAATTCTGGTAAATATAGTTCAGGCACTGGTGTTGGCGTTGGAATACTTATGCTATTATTATGAGCTTCTATTAGTATCATTTGTGTCTTTTCTATGAAAAAGAAAACCAAAAAAAATCGTTAAATAAAATTTATGTAAAAGTTTTTGATATTTTGAGGCATTCATTGTAATAAATTTGTTTAATAAATTTTGATTTTCTTTTCATCAAATAATAATCTGATAACACCTTCAGTTTTTAGTAAAACAATCAAATTATCCATTGATTAGTTAAATATATTTTTATCTTAACTATATGTTCAATTATTTTATCACAATAATTATCTAAAATTTTTTGATAAACATGTTTTGTAATTAATATATAATAATATTAAATAAATGCTCTCTCCATGAGAATAAAGATAACATTCACTCTAGTTTTACTCAATTTTCATAT
>JAQFZT010001420.1:0-15335 GCA_034696325.1 Camisiidae sp.
CATAAATATGGATAACCTGAAAATCAACCTCTCAGTCAGTTTTCTTACAGTTGCCATTTTCTTATCGCTAAATTTTAAGTTTATCGATAAGTTTAATTCGGATGGAATAATATTTCTAAGTCTTATGAGTTAACTTTACTCTAGATAAAAATCATAATTCTTTATAATATAAAATAGTCATTGGGTTCGAAACTTGAAAGTTTATACCAATTTTCAATAATTGAATCAATATTTAGAATTTTCTGTCTGTAATCAGAATTAAATGAAATGTTTGTATATTATTGATCGTTAGTAATTTTATTCTACTGATAATTGAGTTGACTGAGCATTTTAGAGATGAAAAGAAGCGCATTTTTCACACCTCACAAAAATAGTACTCATTTGTTTCATAAATGAAATTATATCGTTTGACTGTTATTATCTGAAACATCTGACACACAAGCCTTATGGGAAATCATAGAAACAGTAGCCTTTGCACATCTCACTCATCTGTATATTCTCTGATGAGCATTTTAATGAAGCATCACTTCTAACTAAGATTATCGAGTTTTCTCATCTTGATATGACCACCTCTTTCTTGATTCCCAAATCACTCATTTAGTCTGAATAATGTTTTAAAAACTATTTTTGTTTGGTATATTGGAACCCAATTCCTATAAGTTAATTGAGTCGAAATAAGTATTAAATAAATGAATGATACAAATTGTTAACATTTACTGAGTTTTTCTTAAGGTGTCTCACATTATATGTATACTAAAAGTTGATTTGATTGATCATATAAAAGGTTTATTATGTGTAATACTGAGTAGAGTAGGCTGAATGCTAAATAGAAGAATATAATTCACTTGTGATTGAGTCTCCTCTAACGAACTGCATATTGAGAGTACTAATGGATCGCTGGCCGAAGTGCCCCTTTAAAATGTAATCAACAGCAGCTATCCTTATGCAGTGACAAGAGTTTTATTGTGCTCCATAAATTGTTAGCTAAGTGCTCTTGCGCGTCCAATTTAGAGCTCAAACCATTTCAAAGCTATTGCTTTAGCCATAAGAATTTATGTCACATCTGGGATTTTTTTCTTTTACACTGCACTGAGAATAACAGAATTAGATTGCATTTTGTAACGTTATATTGTGTTTGAACTAACCGTCACATCATTATGCCTTTCCATCAATGATTCTCTTTCTTCTCTATTTCTCTTTTCAACCTTCAAATGCTCTAAATTCCTATATAAAGGGAATTCATTACTAATTTTGCGTTTTGATTATTTTAACCCTTACAAAAATAGTTGATTAATGTGCATAAATGGCTCAATTTCATTAATTAGACTTCATTCTAATTAAGTAAACTTAAGCTTATATTGACAGTCAAATAAATGAATGTTTATTTTAAACACTACATTAAACACCATTTATATCTTTGATTTATTAAATAATCAATTAACCCAAATAAATAATCTTTAAATTTAGATTCTTTCATGCAGTTAATGAATTTGACAATCAATTTTTCAAAATATAAAAAGTTCAACTCAGATAAATCGATTTGTCTTATTCAAGAAGTTTTCTAATTTTATTCATTCAATATTTTCTTAAGTATAATGATCAAAATTTTGACATTGCCTTTATTGGTTATTTATTATTTTAAAAAATATTCAAATTTTCTACTCGTAAGTCTTTATAAACATTTTTGTAACTTTTATTGAGATCTGCTTTCCTGTTATGCCTTTTTGATATTTCAAATATAAAACAAGTTAATCAATAGCATTATATTTCAATTAATAAATCAATGTTACAATGTTTTAAAATTGAAGATGAATAATGATTTTCTATGACATTTAGTACAGTCTTTATGACAAATCTTTATTCTAACATTTTTAGTTAATATAAGACATTAAATTATGATAAGTCTTTATCAAAATTAGAATCAAACGAAACATATCATTAATAATATAACTACTTTATGAATAATGAGTTTCATTCCATTCAAATGTTAATAAATATTTACTACAATTTTTTTATTATTATCAATAGTTAAAGTAAGGACTTGTTTTGTATACAGGAAATTAATAACAGCCACTGAAAGTATAGATGCATTTCAAGATTTGAATAATTCAAAGTTTTTTGCATTTTGATTTTCGTGCTTATGCTGAGAACTAGATTGAAAAATTATTATAACGAAACAATTAATCATTGAGAAAATGTCTGCTGAAACAAATTTCGTGTCAAAAATATTTGGAATAGACATATATCAACATCGCCTGAATAATTTTGGGATAATTGAAGTCAATTATTGATGGGTTTTATTTGTAATGAAAATATGTTCGGTAGCAATACTTGATTAGCATTTGATTTTGGAAATATAAAGAGGCGGTTCACCAAGAAATACAATAAAAAGATATGAGGCTGTTATGATTGCACACGCAATAGTTGACTCTACAACTGAGCAAAAAATGTATAAAAAGTAGAAAATGCCGGCTCTTATTTGATAGTCTCATACAAAGTTAGAGCTCATACATATTGAATACTTTGCATTACAGATTATTATACATTATATGAGATAGTGAAGTGAGTGACTGTTTTTAGCCCTGGGTGTAGTCCTGTCACATCATAACACGGAATTTATGCATTCATTTTGCATCGCTAATCATTTTAGTATTGCTTAGTGTTTGTCGAGCTCTCTTTTTCTCTTCACCTCTGCCTCTTCTGCTTGTAAATTACTGGAATCGATATTATCATGTCATGCATTGCATGCACAGCAGGTGATAAAATAAAGTCTTATAAAAACTAAACTATATATGCTATTAGTTATTCCATTTGTAGTCTCTTATTTAAAAGTTCATTTGACGTTTCGGGGCTTTATGTAAGCTATTGATTGGTTGGGTTGCCTTTTGGCCATTTATGTTTTTATGCCAGACTTTTAAAAGCCTTCTCTTTTTGTTTATCTTTGCCTTATCGGTCTCTACGAATGTTGCATTAATATTATCTTCAACTTTCTCAACAGTAGTCTAAGGCAATGGTCTCCAAACTTTCTCCCTGTGTATCATTTATAGTTAGGTGAATAATTGGAAGGCTCCTAATTTGTTACTTCATCTTTTGTTTTTAATATATAATGATCCCGTTTTCCTCAATTTAAAAAAGCGAGCCTAACGCTAGCGACCATTTCCCCAACCAATCATGGGAAATGCTGTTGTACTTCAGGACACCTATCTTTTTATTCTAATAGTACTGCTATGATTTAATGTCAGAAACGTGGCCTGAGGCTCATATATCTATATAATTAGTGAACATATAAAATAGAAGTTAGTTTATTGTAAGCGTTAAAATTTCAATCACGACTGCATTCACCATTTGAAGGATAACTAATTATTTTGTTTTTTATGTAAAGGATTATAACCCAAGTTTATATCTGCGGTATATTATAATATACTGTACGTGTATTTTAGGAAAAAATATTACAGATTATATCTTATCATTTCTATGTATCTAAAATGTTAGTTATAGAATATTAAATACCTTTTTGATATGAGGGTTAAAATATTTAATATGAATGATTCTTCAAAAGTAAATAAGGGTTTTACTTCTCATGAATTTAAACAACATTTTTAAAGCTTTATTTTTTGAGCATTTATTCGTGAGACAAACATTTTTAATTATCAATAGAAAACATTGATATACATTTTGAAAACTGATTATGTTTTAAATTTGAACGAAAATGGATTGAATTAAATAATAATATTCTGATTAACATTAACTTTAAGATAATTTATCTGCCATTCATCAGCCTATTTATCGAACTGATAACTTTTCTAGTTATTACGATTATTAAATGCCATTATATAATCATAATCACATTTACGGAGAGAGACCAGAGATTATCTGATAATCAATTCACGAGCTTAGGCGTTAAACCCAACCAAAAAGATGGGAGAAGGCCTGCATGAAATCGCACCTGTAATTAAAGAGTTCTGAATGATTGCATTTTAATGATTACCTGTCATGTATGGCTAGTGTCAAGTTATAGTTTCGCCCGTTTCGAGCCGGTATCTCTTGAGCTTGTTTTGTGGTTTATTATTAATAGCTGTAGTATTCCATCCCCTCTTTGCATAATAAGACTGTATTCGTGAAGTTGCAATTAAATACCTTTTCTGTATAAATTCGTCAATTTGTTTGGTTTTATACACATTTAAGAGAAGCTATTTTTATTTGCATAACAAAACTTGGATTTCAGTTCTTATATATTTATTAAAAATATAATCTATGATCAATTGGTGTTTTTATCACAAAGTCTTTGATGGCATTATTTAGCTTTTGGCGAATTCATTTGAATGCAGCTGATCCTCAAAAGCAATTATGTATAATATAATGATGACAAATGAGGTTTTAGTGTAAAATTTAAAGTTCGTTGATTTGAGACAATTTAAAGAAACCCAAATGGCTTTAAAAATGTGATAAATTGAGCGCCCATTCAGTCTACTTTGGCTTTTTGTAAAGAGTTGGCATGAAATTAGTGCCAGTAATTGGAAACCCTATCTCTTAGAAAATGTGATGCTTTAATTCTGAAGAGAAGGTTCCAGTTTATGTTGAGCTGGTTTTGATTTTGTAATAAATCATTTCTGGTGATAAATATATGAATATAAGGAGTTTTATTACGTGACTCGTCACTCATTGCTTAATCTGATGTGAGTGTTTAGTCTCAATGGACATATCATTCATGACATAACTATGCATAAAAATTAGACAAAATCCAATTCTCTTCTATACTTATAAGTTATTTGAGCACATGGTGAAACCACAATAAGGATGAATATACATTGCTTACAGATTGCTCTCTAGAGAATCAATTCATTTTTTATCATTTTCATTCCATTTACGCGATAACAATGTATGCGCACTCTCAACGATACATCATAAAGTAGTGCAGAATCATTTCACTAACTCTTCTGTTATATCGAGGGATTTATTATGCGAAGAAAAATGTAATAAAATATAAGCTTTATTCAATTTTATGTAAATGAGCGCATTTGCATTTATTATGGTCTCAAGTAGAACTCAAGCTTTCCCTCAGCGAAAACTCTCTCATTGATCTTCATTTAGTATCGAATCATTCATATTCTTTTAATGATAATCACTAATGCGATATTGCTCTCAATACATTTTCATAATATGGAATCATATGTACAAATAGACACTCGAAGACGTGTACTTATTATTCCGGAAAAGATGAGAAATTGATAAGGATTTGACAACTCATAACCACTACTCAATACTACTTTGACACACTTCATAATACTTGCATAGTTGCCATTCAAACTAAATATGTTTGTGTTCATACGTGTTAATTGTGTAAATTGTGTTCAATTAAAGGCGACTCATTTGAAAATGTTTAAATCCGGTATTCGATTAATGAAAGCAGAGTTGAATTTCTTAAAATTGATAGCCATTATCTAAACTATAGCTTTACATTTGCACATTTGAAAAATATATTATTTTTAGCCATAAAATGATCTCATGAGTAAAACACGTTAAGAAGACTAAAATAAAGTTTTCAAATTTATTTTATTAGCCGATAAGCAATTGAAAACCACTTTTCAATTCAAATTAAAATTTGTTTTTCAAATACTATCTGTTTTATCTCCTCAATTAAACGACTCAATACACGAAGAGTATATTAAAATACTTAATAATTCTAAGTCATTAAATTTAATGAAAATACTTTACATGCATTTTCTTAATAAAAAAATAGCGATAAAATTAATAATTTTCAGCAGTGATTATACTTGTAATCACTTTTTTGAAAGCTGCGAAACAAGTTTCAATAATTTAACAAATAATTTATATGTAATTACCTGAAAAATCTTCACGAATAATCTGTGAAGATTTTCAGTATTAAATGGCTTTTAATTTTTATTGCTATAATTATGTGCTTTTGGTTTATGCACACGATTATGAGTTTGCTTTAATGAGATAATTATTATGATTAATAAAAAAAATTTCAATTGCAATAATGGAGTTTAAATTAACGTTTTATTTATTTTATAGATCTCTGAAGAAGGATCTGATTTTTCCAGTTCAACGTTTGGGTCTCTAAATAAAAGTAAGTATTTATTTATTAATTATGAGTGTTATTCTGTTTGAAACGCATAAATTCTATCAAATTCTTAAACTATCTTTAATTAATTTTTGTGTTTGTTCGTCATTGCATTCCAAATGATCGCCAAATTTATTGAATTTATTGTCAGTCCGCAAGTTTTAGTACTTTTTTAAACAGGTTAACGAGTGGACAAACGATCAATAAAAAAATATTTGCATCAGTTAAACCAATAAATATTGAAGATTTGAGCCCTAAAGCGCAGTCTATTAATTATTTAGAAAATTAAAACGTATTATTATTATCTGAAGTAATCAGTAAACTCTGTGAAAGAAACTTTGATCAGTTTTCTCATTACTTCATTGAGTACTTACAGTTAATTTGATAAATTTTAAGCACACCTCAAGTGAAATTTGAAAAAGTTATACCACTTATATCACAAGGAGTTTAGTTATGGATTATGGATTCGATTTTAATTAAGGGGATCAGTTGACTGATAAGTTTGATTGATTCCAACATAACTATCTTTCACAACTGCGACATTCATATGTCAAGTTCATTAAAGCTTAAACTTCCGAAAGGCTAAAAACAGATTTATTCTTCGTCTGTCATGTGTTTTTCAATTAACTTGAATCGCATTATTTAATAAAAGGAGTTCTCCTTATTTGAAAATTTGAAAATTATTTTACAACTAATTAATACTTTTAAAATAATAAAAAATATGAGAATCTAAAAATCGTGAAAAATTGATAGAAAGATGACAGTAAACCTTTCCATTAAGATTCAGATTCCTTTACTAACAATTCTTAAGTGTTTATGTTAAGTGTTAACGCCTTGACATTATCTTATCTGAGCCTACTTTTGGAGCTCTAAACTTCATATCGTTAGAAAAGCACTTGAAAGTTGATAGCAATACAAATAGTGAAATCACTGCAATTGTCAGAAGAGTGTCAACGACTTTGTTGTAAAGGTTACCAATGGAAAAGTGTATTTGAAGTGTCTAAGGATTTGATTTGTTTTCATTATCCGTGTCTTCCCCTATTCCACAACATTCCATATTTTGGAATACTTTTAGTGAGAACTACTGGAATTACTATTATGTCTATTATTACTATGATTACCACGAAATTTCATACTTTTTCCTTAGTTATCAATTGTGCTTTAATTTCATTTCATTTCATTGCTTTATTAGTCAACTGTCAGAGTGTCTTCAGATATATTTGAGAATTGCAAAGTTGCCGAACCTATCATATACTCATGAAATTTGGTTCTAAACTATTTTCTTTGATTTTAATCCAACAGAATTTTAAATCAACATTTTTGTAGACTTATATAACTTATATATTTAAAGTTTGTTTATTATTATTTTTGCTAATGTAAATGACTTTTTTATTATAGAAGAAATCACATCTACTTCATTAACACGTCATAATTCTTTAAGTAAAAGTTGTGTAGAGCCGACACGGATAACAAGTTTACAAAGTCCAAGTGCTTCGAGCAATAGTACTGTTTTTACAAGTTCTTTAAGCTCTACATCTGCTAATAAAGTCATCTCGAATTGTTCAGAAAACTGTTGTGCAAAAGTGCCATCAGATTCAAGTTCTAACAATAAAGACAATTGTGATTGTTCAGAGCCGAGCGATATATCCAAAGAAAATAAGAGCATATCATTTACTTCATTAACGACTTCACTGATAGGAAGCTCTGAAAAGTCGCTATCAATTGGAGTGAATAATTCAAGCGCTTATAATTTGTCAAATAGTAGTGACCATAAAGTGTATTCATCTAAAAATCTGAGTTCTGTGTCTAATGATAGTTGTTTCTCTTCTTCATCATCTACTTCTTGTTCATCTTCAGCAACGCTGCCTTTGAATAGTTCTAGTATTAATTGCGAAAGTGTTCCATTTATAAGCCATAATCTAATTAGTGTTGATGCAGAAGATGGTTTAGACGAAGAAACGTCAACAAATTGTTCCTCATCTCAAGCTCCTATTGTCAAATCAAATACCGAAACACCACCGTCTCTATTACCGCCTCCATTACCGCCTCCATTGATAACTAACTCGAGTTCGAGTCTAACTTCGAATTCAAATCCTTGTGTTTCATCAAAGTCTACAACACAGTACAGTAGGTCTGAAACCAGTGATTCATTAGGAGTTAATCATGAATTAAGTGCACAACAATCGGATGCTATTGTGTCGACAAATAAGGAAAAGTCAATTAAACGTCACGGAACTGTTACGTTTCAATCACATTTCATTGAATCAGTACTTCGTAATAATCCGACATCAGATCAATGCAATGCCGTAAAGAGTAGAGACAATATCAATAGGACTAATCACTGTTATTCTCCTCCTTTTGTTAATAAACTGGAAAATAACACAATAAGTAATAATAAGAAAGGGTTATCAACTTCTAAAGTTTCCTCAAGGAGTCAGAGAACTACCTCTCCGTCAACTAAATCTTCAATATCTTTAGCTAAAGAATCGTCGTCACAGCCTGTGTGCGTTGGCATCAAAAGGGCAGCTTCTCCTCCATCATCTTGTAATCAAAGTACTACTACTCCTAATAAACAAGTGCGTCAATCAAGTCCTAATCATATTCATCACTTCGATTCTCTTAATTCTCCTCTACATCAAAGAGCTTCGACTCCAAGTATTCGAAGCACTAGTAATAGCCTTTCAAGTCTTAGTCAATTAAGTCAGTCAATTGGCGGCACCTTTAATAACACTAAAGAACGAGATCGTGAAAGAGAAAAGGAAAGAGAGGGTGCATCGAGTGCTACCAGTAATAAAAGTTGTAGCAGTTCTCGAAACACTCCATCAATTACTACTGCGGTTTCAAGTTCTTCATCCGCCGACAACACCACTTTCTCAGCAAACTTTCCTCCCACTAAAAGTCATTTGTGGTCATCTTCGAGGTATTGATTCGATTTTTTAATTGATTCCAAGAGTATTTGTTACTTAATGATGATTAACTTAATCTATTTATCTATCAGTTCGAATCCTATTTCGAGTGGAGGACTGAGTACTGCTACCATTTCTCACTTATCGTCTCCAAATCTTACGCCTCGAGCGTCCACACCAAGTATTACATTATCGTCTTCAATACCCAACAATCATTTAGGTATGTTTGCATCACCCATTCCTCCCTCTTCGCTCTCATCAGTTGGTGGTGCTGTCGCCCCGAGTGCCACACCATCACCTTTTATTGGCGATTCATTGTTCTCACATCAAAGTAAGTCCAATCCATTTATCAATTATTCATATACAGCTCACCACAAATTTTTTTTCATCAAACCTTTTAGATCAAGATTTTTTGAGGCGTGAACTCGACACTAGATTTCTTGCATCTCAAGACAGAACTATAAATATTCCTCCGCCACCTTATATGCGGGCAGAAATGCATCACAACATTCATCTTCCACAAAGTCAACCCTTTGCACTGCCGCCTACAATAGGAAGTTCTCTTGTTCCGCCTTCTAATCCACATTTGGTAAAATGTTTTATATAGTTTTTAAAGAAAATAATTAATCATTTTCTTTTCACACCAATAGTACGACAAATTTCCTAAATTAGATCAAGCTTTTTATGGTCGCAGTGCTCTCGGACTTCCGGGCTTTCCTAGTCTTTCGCCTCTTTTAACGCCTGGAAGTTCGTCGACAACACCACAATCAGGAGGTCTGACCGCATCTTCGAATACCCCATTCGGACCTCCCGGCCATTTGGCTGCTTTTCAGCCCAAGGTATGATTTGAGACGATTTGCTACTCTTGTGCACCAATTGCTTGATTCGATTGCCAATAATTTAAAAGATAATTAAGATCTTAATTATAGGCATTGTGTTTAGCACTTGGCTTTTGTAGCATTTTGTTATTTCTAACTCATAAGCGCTTCAATCCTAACGTTTGATTTATTATTTTTTTCTCTCCAAACCCTCTAATAAATCCTGATTCAGATGAATTCATTATCAAATAAAAGCAAACCATCCGCGGTATGTCTTGTTAATTGATAATTAAATCGAATTAATTATTTTTTTGATTTGCTAAGACTTGATATTAATTGAAAATGAATGAAAACTGTATGAAAATAAAGGTTTGAAACTTGATATATTGCAGAAATCTGGCCGTTGGTGTGCAATGCATGTGAGGATCGCATGGGAAATATATCATCACCAACAAAAACAACAACAATTAGATGTTTCGCATAAAAGTGGTGTCAATCCTACGGGTAGTGCATCCAAAACCGGTTCATCGACTGCTGATATGTTGAGACCTTTAAACCATTTGTTTTCACTGCCGCCGCGAACCCATGAAATGCCCTCATTTTCCTCAGCACTAATGAGTGCCGCATCTTCTCGCGCATCATTCGAGTCTCAACTGCCAACACATCACAATCAATTTGGTTCAACGACAGCATCACCTCATATGTCTGGCGGAACATCTAATTTTACTCGTTTTCCTGGTTTTACTGGATTCAATTCATTGGGTTCATCATTAAATCTACCCTCAGGTCCAACCCCCCCGACTTCAAACGCACTCTTCGGACCGGCAGCTATTTCTGGAGCGCGAGACCTACCAATACCGGGCTGTTTGCCTGGACTGAGCGCTTCAGTACCTGATATGTGGTCGAGAAACTCGAGCGCTCGGTCGGCCGCCTCTGCTCTATTTCCTCCTTTAACTACATCGACATCTTCTACATCTTCAAGTAATTCTTCCTCTTGGGGTGGACTGAAGGCTGAGGCAGAACGCGATCGATTACACGAAGAGTTATATAATAAAAGAAAACATTCAGAGAGTATAGACAAAGATCCAAAACGGTTCGAAAGAGATAAGTCTAAAAATGAAGAGAAAACGGATATTAAACATAGGGATCATAGCCATAAACATAGTTCATCTTCTTCTTCATCTCATATCAGTACACACTTGAGAAATGGAGACATTTATTCTGAAAAGAATAAGGAATGGGTCAAAAGTAGTAATAAAAGAGAGTCTTCGCGATCGCCTATTCATCATTCACATCAATCACATCATAACCATCATCACAGTCATAGTCATAGTCATAGCCATCAATCGGCGAAAATTTCAAAAACAGAAATCAGTGCCTTTGATAATAATAGCAGAATAAGCTCTGTTGACGTGAAAGAAGAACAAAAGGAAGAAAATGGTTTAATTAATCATTCAAGTGATAGAGAAAGGCATAACAAGACAATTATTGATCCCGGAAATGATGGCAACATGAAGACGACTGCTGTGCCAACTCTTCCCACATCGAATCTTCTGAACTCAACGGCTACTTTAGCGGCGATGAGTCTGAATAATCCATTAGAAAGGGCCCGATTAATGGGATTATTTGGTCTTCACGGCACACCTCCTCCTGTTTCACCTCATATGAGTGGAAACAATCCAAATGATTCATTGCGTTCATATTGGTCTCCATTACTACAACCGGTTGGCGACCCATTCAAAAGTTTGCATGACTTTCAAGTGAGGCCAGACTTATTAGATCGCGATCATATATTCCAAAGATACAGTCTTTTGAATTCCTCGGGAGGCGGAGCCAGTCTTATCGAAAAGATTGCTAAAGAAAATGCTGAGAAAGAAATGCTGAATCATTCTATAGAAAAACATAATTCCAAATTAAGTGGCACTCAATTACGATCAAATGAATCTTTCACTACAGGTCTTCCTCCTCATAATCCACACAATCCTCATAACCCTCATTTTCCTCCATCACAAGTCCCACCGCCCGCTTCATCCTCTTCAGCATCAAATTTATTTCCAGCGAATCCATATTTAAATAGTTTGCATTCATTGAGTACAACCGCCGGTTCTTATATTAGAAGTAGTAAAACGTCAACACCTGTTCACACATCCTCATCGTCTTCATCATCATCAGAGCCATCATCGCCTTCTTTGGCACCGACTAATGGCACTCTTCCAGCTCTTATACCTAATGTATTAAACCATTCGACAAACTTATCGAACTCAAAGATGTCAATCGGATCGCTCGTTGAAACTCCATTAGAGTCTATTAAAGAGATCAGTAATAAGAATAGTGAGACTAATCCAACTCCGGTTCTGTCCAGTAATGGCAACAACAATAACAACGGTGTAGTAGAGGTGACAGAAACCAACTCTAGATAGCCATCAAATTGATCTCAAACCTCAACGATACTTATGAAATGATACAAAATTTAAGATTTGAATTGAAAACAAAAGTTTATTTACTCGAAGCTTTTATTCCTCTAACGTCTGACGAGGCCTTTCACGTGCGACGGATTAATTTGCCTTTTGATCATTGATGACAATGAAATATATGCGTCGTTAGAACGTGCTTAATATTATTGAACTATTTGTGCGGTTTTCGGTTATAATTTGTCCCGAATTGTAAATATAAAGCAATCATATATTTAAATTGGTGTTGTTGTCAAAACTGCACAAATCATCCTCTTCTTCACCTCAATCTGTAACACAGATTCTGTACATATATTAATAATATATAATTGACAAATAATTGAAAAATATGTGATTTTAATTTGTCCTTTTGATTATCGTTTTTTAAGAAAAGCATATTTATTGTTGAGATATATTTTATTCGTTGTCAATGTATTGTAGAACGAATTGAATCATTTATGCATATATTTAATGGTAATTATTATTGTACTGAACATACATTTTTTTGACAGTACTCTTATATGCATTTTGGTTCCACTTGTAGAATAACTAATGTATACTGTGTTTCCATTTTGCTATTATGTTTCTTTTTAAATAATTGTAATTATTATAAATTAATTGAGATTTAGGAGCGATTAAATTTAGTAAATTTGAACTTATCTTATGTTTCTTTTCATTTCTACCTTCAAATCCAATTCACTTTCTATCAAATCAGTGGCGAAGTAACCAAAGTGTAGGATCAGTTCATACCCGATAGCGTTTTGGTCTCTTATCCCACTTCTAATGTTCGGGTTCTTTCAATCAAATTTAACAAATATTTCAAAAATTCATTTTTCATACATAATGTTCAGCCAAAAATCAATTGAAAACAATTTAATAGTGAACGTCTTCAATACTAAGTTGAGTGAAATATCGAAGAGTCAGAAAAATACTTATAATTAGAGGCTGGACTCAGTTCTCGATTGAATTGGAAATTACTTATGAATATGTTATTCGTATGCCTTTATCACCTGTACGTATGAGACCTAAAACCGGATAAGAAATAGGGTCCCATTTTTCTTAATGGAATTATAGCTTTTTCAATATAAGAATATACTTCATATTAAATGTTTACAATTTCTTAATTTCGTGAAAAGTAATGATCAAATTGTTATCAAATGCCAACTATGCTTTCAAGTTCAACAAATCTTGAGAGTGAACAAAAATTATTTCAAAAAACAAATCCTTATAGTTTTTATATCCGGTTCTTCTTGTGTTTATAAAGGTTGTAAGCCTTCACAAACCAGAAATAATAATTCAGAAAAGTTTCATTCAATTGAGATCTTATTCAATAGTTTTAAGGATTCGCAGCTTTAGTCCCGAGACTTCAGTTTTTCGAGACTGTTCAGAAGCCTCGGGACTGGAGTCTTCCATCAGTTTTAAGTGTTTAATTATTTGCTTTATAAATATTAGATAAAATGTCGAACTCATAGTAATAATTAATAAACGCAGAATTGATGCCCACTTTAAGATCAACACAAGTTGTGAATAACAAAAAATTAGTTTTTATATTGAAAATTAATGAATGTTTTTAACTATCGAATGAAATCTCAATGAAAATTTACAAAATACTACTTTCTATAACAATTTCTACTTGAGAACAACACTAATATATATTAAACCCGGAATTTGGGTAAAATCCCGGAATCGATCCTTCTTTCCGAAATAGATGTTTGAAAATTTTGGAAAATGTTAAGATGTCTTCCTAGAAAAGATCAAATTTTAATATAAAAATATATATTGCTTTTCTAGAACACTTGTAATATCTGTGGGCTTAGAAACTCAATTTTACATTAACATAATTTCATTATGAATGTCATTACATTTCAAATCTCATTAAATGACATTTTGAACCTCAATTTATAAGAGTATTTCATATGTATTTCAATTAATTTCTATATTTTAACTGATGGTCGAGCGAAATGAGTTTACAGTTTCATACAGTTTAAGTCCTAATAAGAAATTTTTTTGTTCATTTTTTTACAGAAATAAGCGTTAATTGAATCCATATTTTCTAATTTTGTGTCTTTTTACAAAAAGTGATTCGTTTATGACTCAGATATTCTGACTTTTGATTAATTATAAAAAAGGTTTAATATTGACGCACATGAATAACAGTAACGCTTGAGCGGAACATTTTTGTTCTTTGACACTCAAATTTAGATTCAGCTAAGGTTCACTACAAGACAGTTTTTAATTTTTGTTTTTCAAATTATTTGATATGTTTTGCTTGTCAGCGATCAATTTGGCATAAACTCTCAACACTCAGATAACCATTTAGGTAACCAAAAAATATAAATATTTGTGTTGTATCCGAACGAAGTCTGTATAAGTTTCGTGGTTCGTCATTAAAAGTTTTTCGTGGATTCCCGAAGATATACCTTTCTATGATTTAGATCTTTCAAAGATTATAAATTTTTACAACTGAACAGACAAATTGCAGGAATTGTGCCTTTTTCACGTGGATTTTCTTCAAAAAACTCTCTATATTTTTAGTTCATGCTTATTATTAATTAAAATATAGTACAGTATCGTGAAAAAAAGGTTTATTGGTTTATTGCTCAAATTTGGGTTCAAAACAAAAGGCTTGTCTCAATATAGTTTATATATAAAGTTAGGCCTTTTCAAAATAGTTAACCCACAAAACCTTTTTCACGATACTGTACAATTCTGTTCACGATTGGTCGTTAAAATCCCATATGAATACAGCTTAAGTTAATGTGTTGACATTAGTTTATACTTTGTCACTAATGGTTCGGTGAATAGCAAACCTATGGATTATAAATAAGGTGATTATATCTGGTCAGGTTCAATAAGCAAAGAATACCCTTTGATGATTTTTTTGTAAAATATTTTCCTTTAATATTAAAATTCTAAACGAGGTTAAAATATTGTTTTAGTGTGTAATTCGTGAGTGTACAGAGGGTGGGGCAGCAAAAATGAAACGATTCGAACTTAATTTGTGGACACTTCAATATACATATTGAAAATAATATTATTTTAAAGCCTGTTATCATAGCTTGGATTTGATATCTCA